>JBAMBO010002573.1:0-249791 GCA_037044535.1 Lordiphosa magnipectinata | reverse complement strand
AGATAAATCACAACATTTTGGAATAGCAATGGTATGTCTGGACAGCTGTTTCGGAATTGAAACCCAATTCATTCATCAGCAGTCTTGTTGCTTTCATACTTCAACCGTGGCAAATTTTGACGTATAAGGGCTTGCGAAATCCCAGTCTAAAATTCGGCTATGAAATTTCAGCCCGAAATTAAGCTATGCGTTTTATTGAAGGTGTTACCTATTTGTTGTGAATTAAACTGCTTTATCTTGGCTGTTGCTAGAGTCTGGACATTAGTTTAGTGATCATTCTAGCGGGCCGTCCATTTCTTTATACATATATGGGTTTTTTTTATAAAAAACCTAAAAATTAAATTGTTGTCTCGCAGCCTTGTGAATACGGTTCGACTACAATTTATGTTCAACTTGACTCATACTTAAAACGTTTATTGGTTTTCAGTTAATAAAATGTATTTTTGGGTATAATATAACAAGCAAAAATGCTCATGTGCCACCTGAAGATAAAATCGTAGAACTCCGATTTTTTGACCAGATAATGCTTTTTTAGGAGATGCAAAAAAAATTCGTATTGTGTTTTTTTTTTGCCAGTTTCACTCCACCCTTCATTGCTTGTATCTAGTGCATGAACAGAAAACAACATATCATTCGTCCACTATTTTTGCAGAGATGCTCGAATTGGTATAAATTTTAGATAATGGAATAGATGTTCTTATAAATAAGGAAGAAAAAACGATTTTAATATCAAAGTCTTTAAGCTTTTGCACCAGAGAAAAGCTACTTTATGTGGCCACAGGACCTACAAATGTAAGCAAACCTCGCTCAACACACGTTTATGCAAATATCTCGTAAACCTGACGAGCTGGGGGAAAACGGACAATTGATTTGAACTCAGCGACAAATGCAAATTAAAAGTTTGCTATCTTCTCTGGTGCAAAAGTTGTCGTTGAATTGAATAATATTCTGTATTTCATTTTACCCAATTTATTAAGCATTATAACGATTTAAAGTATGTTTAAGGTCGATCAAAAGAGATCGATTTATGTTAAAGATCTTACCGGTGTATTTTCTCCAATTGAAAGATCTATTTTCCAATTTGTTTTCCCGGAGAATGATAAGTTTAAATTTTAAGTTCCATTTTCCTCAAACTCCTTCCTTTAACCTTAAACCTTCCAATTTTCATTTTCCGATAAAACTTACAAACCCGATTCTATATAGATCAGCCCAAAAATAACGATTGCCCTTCCGCCATTGGAAAATAACTTTTTCCATATAATTGATCCCCATTTTCTGACCTTAGAAACGCATTTTTTCACTGCTTTTATGCCGAGTTGTAAGTCAATCGTTCAAATTTTTCCTGCCATTTCCCTTGGGGGGGAATTTTTCAACATCGTAAAGTCGCTTTTCTTATAATTTTGCACACTTTTCTTATAAATCGAGTTTCAAGTTCATCGAACTTCCAAGGTCGGAAAATCCTATCTTTAATATTTTCGCAAACTGTTCTTAAATCTCTAGTTTCGAGTCAATTGATAGTTTTTATTATTCCATAAAAAGTTTACCTTTTGGACTTTTGTTTTTAAATCCTGAAAATACTTGTCCAGTTATTTCAAGTATTTTGCTTACCATGTTTCAAGTCAATCGGATTTAAAACAAAAATTTTTTTTAATACAAACTTTTCCGGTCATATTCTTAAAAAAAATGTATATATAGACGGTTACTACATTTCATTGCCTTTTGCGCTGAATAAGGGGCAAGTCTTCATTTGTTCAAGCTCTCCATGTCACGGTCCGTACATAAAAGTAGTTAAGACCGAAAAAAGTTAGCGTACCCATACCAAGTTTAGACACTCAAAGAAAGCAAACAAAGCCCAAATTTGCATTATCTCTTTGAATTTTTTTAAAATTTTAAAAATTGCTAGTGAGTTATCAAAAATTAAGCTTGGCTGAAGTGCAATCTGCTCTAGAACTCTTGATAGCTTTATATTAACTTAACCAAAGTTTAAGGTTACAGGTTCAATATCAAAAAATATCTTTCTTTGTGTCAATCTTTTATAATAATCATTCAATTCCCCCATGCAGATGAAATTGTATATTTTGCCCTTGCCTTGGACAATGCTCCAGCTCCTGAATTGGCCTATAGACCTTTGTCCATATCGAGTGGTTCATTTCCTTCACCTCCTGCTCCAGTACCTCAAATACGAAAAGAATTTCCAGAAAACTGGATCTTTTATAATACAGCAAAGTATGAATGTAAAATTAATTATTTTGATAACATTGGTGTGTTGCCGCTTACTCTTACTATTCTTCTACATCTATATGCTTTTTATTCTAAGATCACTGATCAATGTTAGACAAAAGTATAGAGTCTAGTGATTAAATTGCAACTAAAGTTATTTAGATATTTAAGTAGGTAAGTTGTGGTAAGTTAAAAGACGAAATGGGAATGAACTAATAACTGCATTTTCTTAAACAGCATATTACCATTATTTCGATTCATGGGTAAGTGCTCGTATTGGAATTGGTATTCCAATACCTTCTTATCAAATGCAAGCGATGGCTGGAATGCCTGGCTATGCGATGGCTGAGAGGTTTGGGCAGCGTGGCACATTTACAGCTCCCCTTCCATTTGTACCCAAGATTCGCAAAGAGTTTCCTGAAAGTTGGATATTTATTAATGCTGAAAAGTATGATGAAATTTAATACTTTTTGTGTTGTCTTCGAAATTGTATTGTTTGCTTAAATCATTCATTCATAACTTTAACTATTATATAATATATGCTTGTCATTGATACCCATATTTTCTGATATATGACAATCCAATAACTCTAAGAAATTTGGAGGAAGCTGAGCCTATTAGACGTATACAAGTTCGTATTAAATTTCCTGAAAGTTGGATATTTTCTAATGCTGAAAGTAGGATGAAATTTAATACATTTTTTGTGGTGTCATTGAAATTGTGTTGACTGTTTTAATCATTCATTCATACCTTGAACTATTATATATGCTTGGGTGGACGCCATCAATACTTCGTCTCAAACAGAGTTCTGATGGAGGAATTTGAGCCCATACAAGTTCGTAAAGAATTTCCTGAAAATTAGTTATCTTTTTGAATGCAACAAAGTATGCTTAGTACTCCAATGTTATTTATTAGTCTGGTGGAACAATTACTGGATCGGCACATTGGAAATCTAAGATAATATTATACATTTTAGCTCCATTTGCTTTAGCTGATTACCTACTCATTGGTGATTCACATGAATGTGTTTTTGAGGAAGCAGACGACGATACAGATTCTAGAGATAGCTGCACATGATAGTGATTCCGATATACCAGTCCAAGTGATAACGAGTCGTAAACATTTTGCCGATGTGCAGATATGGCAATCAATTGACGGGAGGTGGGTGAATGAAAATTATATCCAGCATGATTGTTGCAAATTTACTCTATTTATTTAGAACTCTTAACTATTTATGTAAATAATATACTTCTCTGTACGCTATCCTACTCTAAATGTCTGTTGCTGCAAAGGTTTTCCAACTTAAAACTAAGCAGTTATGAAGGCCTACTACATCTGAATCAGCACTGACAAATTAAGTACTGAAGCGTAAAACTGCAGAAAAACTATTGAAGTGCAGTTATGAGGACCTTACCTTACTCAAAAAACACTCCATTTTTGTTTAAAATAAAATATGAGCATTTCCAAAAAGGACAAAAATCTAAAAGTGGTTAAGAACACTAAGTTTTATCACTTTTTGGGTATGGAGAGGTGGGGAAAGAGTGGTGTAATTTGGTTAGTTTAGTAAGTTGTCTTAGTTATTAACATTTTATATAAAATTTAAAATTACACGACCCATTTCTACTGAAACTATTTTGAAGTGAAGTTTGGATTGGTGATCTCAAAAATCGATTTCAAAAACATGGCAACGTTTTTTTAATATTATATGTATTTTTTTTTAATATTTCGGTAGGTGCACTTACATTCTAAGCCATATCTCAATTTATAATCGTCAAATGGTCTCAATCAAGGTATGAATCAAAAGGTAATTGAATAGTCAAAAGTAGCGTAGAACATTGTTTTCAAATCGGTTAAGAAGTTTGAATACAATGACCAAAAATATTTCAAAAAAATCGATTTTTTCCTCGAAAATGCAAGAAATTTCATTTTAAATCGCCTAGGAAAAATATAAAAAAAATTCAAAAAAATTATTTTTATTCTTTCGACTTAAGAATCGCATTTCTAGAAAGATAATAAAGTATTGATGAAGAGAATCTATGAATAATTATTCTAGCTGGATCAATTAAGTGAAGGAACTAACAGTCAAATTTGAGTATTTTAAGTGTTTAGAAGCATCATATTACCAAGTAGAACCTTCTCCTGCATGTTTGTTAACACCCTGTTAACACCTATTAGGAACTCCAAAGCCAAGTCCGGATGATCATCTTCGAATTAATCTTATCCAAGCACCCCAAGTCTGCAAAAATATCAATAAAATTTGAATTACATGCGGGCTGCTTTTGTATTGAATTGCAAACTCACACGAAATATGTTTCGCAAACTGTTCTATTTATCGACAACATCTTTCTTGGGGACGCCAAGCTGATCGGCAACGCTGCTCCAGCTAGACTCCTTGGCATCACGATTTTTTTAATTGACGCTGCACAGTGTTTTTTTTAAACAAAAAAAAAATTTGTATTTTCAGATTTCAAGTATTAACTGGTTTTGAATATTTACATACTCCTATTAGATAAAAATCAAAACATATTCAAACTTTATGGCAACACTGTTTTGTTGACGGGCTGTTGAAGTCAGCTTTTTGTGTGCCACGAGTTTTTTGTGAAATTGGCAGCAAATATTTCCCAACTTTTAGTGCGTCTGCTTCAAAAGTTAGAAGCAAAATAAAGATTATAAAAATGCCAATTTTTAGTCCAGATATTTACGATTATAAGTTGATAACGCGTTTGTCATTTTTGTTTTAGGTTGCCCAATTGTGCCGCGTGTTTTTAATGTGTAATTTAAGGTTGATCCTAATCACTGTAGCTGTGTTTTGTGGAATAATAGTTTATTCACAAGGTCTTAAATGCAAAGTTGTTAACGAAAGTGTGCAGATTTATGAGTAACTAACACTTCTTGCAAAAAACGTGCGACTTTTCGAGAATATTGGCTTTATTGCAGCTGAATTCGTGCTCGTATTTAGTCGTATTTAGAGCTGAAAATAAAAGTGCAAACCGAATTTCAGCTTAATAGCGTAAAATACCACAAAGTTGGAGCAAATCGGACAGATCAGCTATATGCTATATATCAGCTATATATTATATATGGCAGCTATATAAAAAAGTATACGACGAATCGAACCATTCTCGATAAGTCGCCAAAAAAGCTTAAAGTACGTGTTCAAACCGAATTTCAGTTCAATATCTTTATAATCAACTAAGTTAGCTCAAATCGGCCAGATCGGCTATATGGGAGCTATATGAAGAAATGGTCAAAGTTAAACCAGATTTTGTAAGTCGTATTAGAAGCTAAAAATACGAGTACAAACCAAATATCAGTTCAGTAGCATAAGAAACAACAAGGTTGGAGCAAATCTGCCAGATCGGTTATATGGCAGCTATATAAAATTTTGGTCTAAATTGAGTGAATCTTTGCAAGTCGTCTTTGGGGTCCAAAATGTGCTTACAAACCAAATTTGGGGTCAATTTCTCAATAATTAGAGCTTATGTCAAAAAAAGGCAACAAAAAAACCAGTGGGCGCTGGTCATGTGCCAGAGGCATTTCGACTCCTCGACGGCGTCAACAAGCTAAGGGATCATATCGGCTTTCCACTGCATGGCCACACGGCGATCGCGAATATTAATTTTTGATTTATTCATTCTTTTCGATTCCTTTTTTGATTGTTGTTGATATTGTATTGTGGATCTGGTTCAGTGCTCATAAACTCGCTCAATGCTCACTTTTGTGCGCAATGACGACAACAAGAAGCGTTCACATCAGAAGTACTCATTTGGCTTGTCCCAGCGCTGGAAATGCAATTTCTGTGACGCATTATGTTATAGTCGGGCTTGACCGACTTTCTTTCTTGTTGATTTTAGTGTTAGGGTTCTTAAACTGTGATATTTCAATACCAGCATTTGCAAGGGTATAAAAACTTCGGCAAACTTAGACGATGTTACCTTGGACTTCTTGTTCTCTTTCAAATTTTATTTCCTAGTTACAAGTACAACTGGTGAGAAACTGCTGGACTATGAATCAATCATTAAAAATTTGTTAAAGCTTACTTCACCGATGATTTGACTCTAAAGCCCCATACCCAGTTATAAAGTAGTGAGAAGTAATGCAAAAATTAATTTTAAAAAATTATAAATTAATTTGCAACTTTGGCACAGTCGAAGTTAGCTTGACCTTCTCGTTTTTGATAACTTTATGTACATTTGAAACTAATCAACTGATTTCCATATGCAGAGGATTTTATATATTATTCACCGGAGTTTACTGAGTTGGTGGACATTAGATTGGAGGAAGATTTCTCAACACTGGCCGCATCTTTTGATTATGAATTTTCTACGCCTTCACCGTCTACTGATCCAGTACCTAAAATACGACAAGAATTTCCAGAAAATTGGATCTTTCATAATGCTGAAATGTATGAATAACTAACTATATATTTTATAAATAGGTGATGGCATCATTTCTAGTGCCATAATTCAACTAATTGAACCTATTTCAATATATTGAAAAGTAGGGGTAGTAGAACGAAAAAGGGAAATCAAATAACTTTAAAGCCCAATAATTCACCATTAATAAAAAGGCCATCTTTTCTAACTAAAACAAGTACTAATGATCATATTTCCCCATACACAGAAAAAATCTACTTTAAACAAAGCTCAAATAGTACCTCAGATACGAAAAAGATTTTCCAGAAAACTGGATCTTTTATAATAATGCAAAGTATGAATGTAAAATGGTTTTTTTTTGTCAGATTAGTGTGTTGTGGCTTATCTATTAACTCTTCTTTTACAACTATATGCTTCTATCCTAAGATCACTTACGTATGTTAGACAAGAGTATGGAGGTGTATAAATGAAGTCTAGTCTTGAATTTACACTTTGGGCCGATTTCTCATCTTCTACATAGAGCTATATGTCACACAAACTTACAAATAGCAAAGTAAATTGTGAGCTTATCTAACACTTAGCAGCTATATGTAAGAATGTATGTATTTAAATTTTTAAGTAGGTAAGTTATGTTAAGTTAAAAGACAAAATAGGAATGAATGCGATACATATTTTACTAAACTAATAACTACATTTCCTTAAACAGGTTTTTGGCAAAGATACGATTATACTAATATGCCAAGACTTTTAAATCAAATTGAATCGAGGTCTCAAATGCCTTTCCTTGCGATGGCTGGGAGGTTTGGGCAGACTGGCACATTTACAGCTACCCTACCATTTGTACCCAAGATTCGCAAAGAGTTTCCTGAAAATTGGATATTTATTAATGCTGAAAAGTATGATGAAATTTAATACATTTCTGTGGTGTCTTCGAAATTGTGTTGTCTGCCTTAAATCATTCATTCATAACTTGAACTATAATATATCATCAATACTTGGTTCCCACAAAGAGCGTTCTGATAGAGAAATTTGAGCCTATTCCAGTTCGTAAGGAATTTCCAGGAAATTGGATCTTTTTGAATGCAGCAAAGTATGCTTAATACTCCAATGTTATTCATGGGTCTTGTGTTTTAATAACTACTGAATCTTTAAATTGATAAACTAACACTAGAATATGAATTTTAGCTCCACATGTTTTAGCTGATTACCAACTGCTCTTTGATGATGCGGTTGAAAGTGTTTTTGAGGAAGCAGACGACGAAACAGACTCAGAGATAGTTGCACATGATAGTGATTCCGAAATACCAGTCCAGGTGGTAAAGATACGTAAAAATTTTGCCGATGTTTGGATATGGCAAACAATTGATGGGAGGTGGGTGAATGAAAATTATATCAATCAAGCATGATTGTAGCAAATGTACTCTATTTATTAAGAATTCTTAACTATTTACTTTCTCTGTACGCTATCCTATTCTAAATGTCTGTTGCTGCAAATGTTTTCCAACTTAACACTGAGCAAATATTACAAGTTACAGAATAATTAAAGCAAATCTCTGGATCCAAAATTATAAATAATGAAATATATATTTGGAAACTGAAAACAAATATGAAAGTCGGTCAAGCCTTGCATTGAACAATGAAGTATTCAAAACTGACCAGTAGACTTTAGTCAGGGCCGGGGAAGTAACTTTCTTTTAGTAATAGCTTGAGTATTGTTTAACCGATCTTTATAATTTTTTTGATGACTAAATATCTTTAAACGGTACGAACCATCTATCTACAAAACTGTGGGAGATATGACGTTTTTTTGAAATTGAGGGGGCGTGACAAAAATTAAAAATTAACTTGATCGACCTGCAAGTATAACAAGTACAGTGCCGCTCAACTGAATAGGTTTCACTTTTTATACCGTTGCAAAGGGTATTATAATTTTGCCCAGAAGTTTGCAACGCATAGAAATATTCATTTCCGACCCCATAAACTATATATATTCTTGATCAGGGCGACGAGCTGATTCGATTGAGCTTTGTCCGTCTGCCTGTCTGTCTGTCTGTCTGTCTAGTAATACTCTTTGCAAGGGTATTAAAATTGAAAAAGCAATAATTTGGAAAATTTGAAATCAAAGTTCTGTATTTTATATATTAAGAAACATAACAGTGCATTTTGAGTCAAGACTTTCCTCAGGTTAAGATCTTGATGATGCCAACAATTCTTGAGAATTATGTTTGACATTCTATTTGATTAATTTATGTACATTTAAAACTAATCGACTGATTTCCAAATGCTGTTGAACCAATTTATGATGACATTTATTACGATGCTGAACGTTTCCCATTTACTGATTTGGTGGACTTTAGATATTCTACAAGCTTACCATCTACTTATACAGTACCTGAAATACGTTAGGAATAATGCTGAAATGTATGAATGGAGTATACATTAATTTCGTTATTTTTAACTATATATGTGTGTTGCACTTCAAATGCATTTTTTAGTTTTAGTTATAATTATCTAAATAACCAATATCTTCTATCCAAAACAAGTACTAATAATCATATTTCCCCATACACAGATAATCTCTACTATTTTGAAAGCTTCGATTTTGGTAATATGCCAGTGCCAATATATGCATTGCAATCGGTTGGTATACCAGGACCTTCTATGTTAGCCGGTGGCCTGGGTGCTTCGTTCCCAAGTACCGCTCAAATTGTACCACAGATACGTAAAGAATTTCCAGAAAATTGGATCTTTTATAATGCTGAAAAGTATGACCAAATTTTTAAACTAAATTTATAATTTTATTTATTTTGTTGGGTAATGGAAATTGTTACTGTCTGTTTTTGTTATAAAGTTCTTGCTTCATTTACTCATAACATCACATATCATCTACATTTAGTTATAACAGAAAGCTTAATAATTTAAGGCGATGATTAACCATATTTTCTTTTCTGGCTAAAGGCTGAGAATTCTTTCGAATAAATGCAGTTTAGTTAATCTATTTAAATGTTTTTAAAGCTGAACCTATTCAACTGTACATAAATAATGTAAATATTTGCGTTCAATTACTGTGAATAATTATATAAATATGAAAATAAAAGGATAAAAAGGTAGAAAAAACACCGGACGAAACTTTTCATGATAAATTTATTAGTTGATGAATCCTATTGAAACCCGATTCTCTTATCGCTATTAAAAGAAACTATCATAAGTATTGTAGATCCGTCTATATACATTTCATTGTCAGGTTGTCATCTTGAACCAATCGAGTTTTTTTAGTATTGTATAGAATTGTTTCTTATGTATAAGTGTATAATCTACACATAAATAAAAATCCAACAAATCGTTGACGGTTTCAAAGCCTCTATGTCAATTGGTTGGAGAGTGATGTGCAGCTAAGCTAAAGTATAAATAATGCTATATCAGATCTTTCACTTTTGGTTGGAAATTAATAAGAAAAATAAGACAAATAAAAACGTATATATCAGTTACAAAGTGAAACAAATTTAAGTCTTGGTCAAAGTTTTGAAAATGTAGTATTAACTTTTACTGGATTCTACCATATCACGGAATTTTTACAGATTATGTGTGCTCTAACTTTCTACAGAACACAAAAATATGGGTTTTAAAGGTGCAACAAGGCGAAACAATGATAAAAATATATATATTTTACGACATCTTAAACAGGTTTATTAAAATACTATCAACTTTGCAGCATATTGAGGTAAAGAAGAAGTAGTCAAAGGGAACATTTTGGAAATGAAACATTCTAATTGCAAATCGAATGCAAATCGTTCGAATTCCAGAACAACTTAAATCAAATCGTTCGATTTTGTTTTCATTTGAAATCGAAAAAATATGTGAAAGCCGGAACAGGCCTGATAGATAATATTTTTTTTTCGTTTTACTTACTTTTACTGGGACTTGAACTCGGTACCTGGAAGACTGAAACACACACAGAAGACGGGCAGCTTAGCCGACTATCATCTATAAGCTACACGTCGCGTCGAAACCATACATAAGAATGAGCGCAGTTGGTATTTGTATGCATCTGATAACGACTCACTGCGCATGCGCTCTCTCTCTATCTCTGTGAGAGTGTCCAACGCTATTCTCTCAAAGTTAACTAACCAAATTGAGAACGTATTTAGCTCGATTCCAAAAGCAAAATTCCTGAAAACTGAAGAACGAATAAATTTTTTTTTAAGGTCGTTCGTACTTACATTATTTGTTCCACTTTTCTCTTAATGTAGGTGGATGAAAACGGAATATTTAGCATCATTATTTTAAGATGTCACATAAGTCCCAATCACTAGATAATCGCTTTTACCACAATGTAAATAAGTCCCCAGCGGCACTTTTCTTAGAGCTATGCGGTTGATGTTTTACTGTACTTTTGGAGTCAAATAACCACTATAACTTTTGCGCTATTATATATTTGCATGAAAAAAAGTGTTGAAAAGTCAAACCCCAAAATTACAAATATGTATTGAGTTGTGTCTCTTTAGTTAACCATGTGCAAGATGTACAATTAGAAGTGCTCTTTTGATGATTTATAACTTTGTTGAATTACTATTTTGAGTCCAGACTTTCCTCACTCTAGATATTGCCAATATTAAATAATTCTTGTACAATTATTTTCGACATTCGCTTGGATTAATTTATGTACATGTCAAATTAATCAACTGATTTCCAAATGCAGATGACTTAATATATTTTGATGACGATCCGGAAGGTATCTCATTTACTGAGATGGCGGAAGATTTTTTAACAGTGGCCGAGTCTGAATTTTCTACACCTTCACCGTCTACTGATCTAGTACCTGAAATACGTCAAGAATTTCCGGAAAATTGGATCTTTAATAATGCTGAAATGTATGAATGAAAAATACTCTAATTGGGTTATTTCTTTGAAACTCTCTTGCTATCTATCCCTTTAACTATATTTTTGATGCACTTAAAATCCATTTTATATAAATAGGTGACGGCAAAACAATTTATTATCATCATCTTTAGAGCCATAAATTAACTAATTGAAGCAGTTTTAAAATATTGAAGAAAAAAAATAAGTGTCGAAAGGACAAAAAAGGGAAATTAAATAACTTTAAGCCCCAATGATTCACCATGAATAACCCACATCTTCTATGGTCGATATCTCTAAAGCAGAGTCCGGCACGTCTCAGTCTCCAGTGTATTGAGCAGGGCTCTGCGGCAGCGACGTCGACACAGCGACAGTATACGAGTTTATACTGCTCTCTTTTGCAACAACAAAGATGTGCTAAGTGAGCGCGCTCTCGCGTAGCTAAACCCACACACAACGCCAAAATGTGCATGTGTGTTTTGCCGGCCCCTGCTCTGAGGAGAGTCTCTGACGATGGTGTATTAGCAATTCAAATATCTCTAAGTATTTAGAAAATGAAGCCTTCTTTGATGAAATAGAACATGTTCTATTTCATAAGAGATTCTCTTTAGAGAAGCTTGACAATCTACTACTAACCTAGAAATGCATGACAAGTGTAAAGGCAGCTTTAGAATATTTATTTTAGCTTCAAATCACATCGTTCACTATGATTTTTTTGGTTATAACTCGTTTGAAAGATCTTTTAAACACTTAGGGCCGATTTTTCATCTTCTTAATAGCTGCTATGTATCAGATAAGTTTAAGCTGCCTTTACACTTGTCATATATCTCTAGGTTAGAAGTAGGCTGTCAATATCTCTAAATAGTCTGTTGTCAAACTTCTCTAAACAGAATCTCTTATCTAATAAAACCTAAAGAACGCTAAATTTGGTAAATATTTACAGATATTTGATTTGCTATTACACTATCGTCAGAAAGTCTCTTTAGAGCAGAGCTCGCAAAAAACTGTTAACACTATCAGCGTGTCTCCATAAAACTGTTCTGTTACAGACACAACGAAAAGAGGTTGCAAAAAGACACTTTCAATTCTGTTTTGCTCAATTGCTGTTTTCGCTCAACCAAAGATCGCTTTTTTCGTTTCTGTTTTGCTCATGTCTTTCACTGACCGATTTGCCGAAAGTGTCTTTCAAAGTGTCTTCTACAAATGTAAGCGTGGTTGTGACTGGGATGCCTGTGTGTGTGTGTGTCTCATTCAACGATCTTTGTACATATGTGGAGTATGGAGAAATTTATTATTATCAACCTATCAAATGAAATGCGAAAAATATTAGTTTTTGTAATTGCTTAACGCCTAAAAAACATATTTATTTAATTGTGTACATTGTACATATGGTACATAAGCCCACCGACAACCACACGAACAAAACAAATATCACTTTTTGCTGAAACACATAATTGTGTTTTGCTCATCTGAAGACAGTTTTTCGAGAGCGCTCGTTCACAAGTGTCCCTCTCAGTTGTTATTCGCAGACCGTTTCGTTTGTTTTGATCAACCGAAAATGGGAAACAGAAAACACATAAGGAGGGGAAAAAAGTATTTTGCTCAGTGAGAGACTAAGTCGGCTTTGATATTTTTGTTTTGTCAGTGGGCTGATCACACTGGATAAAGTATTGAGGGTTATTTGCGAGCGCTGCTTTAGAGATATATCACAAGTGTAAAGGCAGCATTACAATTTACTCTACTATTTGTTATTTTATTTGACAGATAGGATTGGACTTTTGAGAAATTGGCCATTATATTAAGTAGGTTTTCGTCTTTCTCATAAACCTGATATCCAAATGGAACAGATACGTAAAAACTTTATAGAGGTTTGGATATGGCAATCAATCGACGGGAGGTTTGTAATTAAAACATAAATTCAGCATGGAATGTAGCCTTTAGTTAGTTTTCATACCAATTTACATATATATACCCATAAGTCTCTACGCCCGACTGACTGACTAACTGATTTTCAGGTGACACGTCTATAAAACACACAGTCAATTCACTCAACACAGCAATTCAACAATGCGTCAACTCAACACAAACAAATTCAACACAAAACAATTTCAACACTCGTCTTTATAACACAGAGTCATTTCACATAACACAACAAATTAACAAACGCCAACTCAACACAAAACAGTTTCAACACACATCTACACATATATCACTAAGCCATTTCAACAAACACAACAATTCAACACGACGTCCATTCAACACAACCACATTTAAATTTAATAAGTGGAGATAGTAAATAAAATGCAAGTGTGTAGTACCAACCTTATCAGGGATACAAGCGGCAGATAAAATTTTGTTGGAAAAAGTGGCGCAATTTTATGTGTTTTAGCATCAACACATCTGTTTTTTAAATGTCAATATAAGCAATGATTTTTATTTGTAAGTAAATGGTGGTAGTATATAAAATGCAAGTGTATAGTATCAACCTCATCATGGATACAAGGGCGACACAAGTGGCAAGACAAAATTTTTGCCTGCGGTGCAAATTCTTCTCAATTCATCATACGTCATTTCAACACATTACAAATTAAACAAAAAATCTCGCGATTTTTTTTCAAAAAAAAATTTACCTGAGGCGCAATTTAAATTCATTAATCATACGTCATTTCAACACATTAAAAATTCAAACACTACCAACGAGTAACGATCAATTTTATTAGTAAATAAGTTGTGATAGTAAATAAAATGCAAGTGTAATTACAAATGTGCATACACTTTCAAAGGTACGGAGTATACTACACTCGAGTTCGAGTGAAATTTGATATTGTTGATATTGTTGTGTGTTCTATTTCCTGGTGTTAAAATGGAACTGTGTTAAATTGAACTGTATTGAAATTTGCCGATGTTTAATTGCTTCGTGATGAAATAAACTATGTTGGAATTGTAGATGTGTTGAAATACCTTGTGTTAAAATTGAGTTGTGTTGCATTTGTATGTGTTTAATTTGTTTTGTGTTGAATTGCCGTGTTGAGATTGTTTTGTGTTAAACAGACGTGGAACCGATTTTCAACCCTTAGACATGACCGCTTATCCTAGAGGTCTAAGATTTGGCATAGACCTTCGTTTAGTTATGTAAGCGCTCACTATAAAAGAAAATTTGAAATATTTTGATAGCGAAGTGGGTGAAAATGTCAAAAAAACAAGTTTTTATGGGGTATATAAATCTGCAATGGCAATTTGTTTTGGCATATTGTATTTGCAAAGTAAGCCGCTTTTTCGATTTGCCGTAGCTACAGTGGGAGTGGTGAAGAGGTTAAAGAGGGTGTAACAGTGGGTTAACAATGGGCGTGTTCAGCAGAATAATTGATCCCTGAGCAGGTATCAGAAAAAAATGTTGTATCGAATAGTTTCTGCTGTTGGAGGGAGCAGTATCACTTTAAAGTAGCGTACTATTTCTTTGATACATGCTCCTTTATCATGATACCTCAAATTGTCTTATAATGCTGCATCTCTCGAGTTCAGTATTAATATAATTGGAAATTTTAACTTGATCAGGGAGCAAGTTGTTCTGCTGAACACGGCCAATGACTTGACAGTGACTTAGCAGTGACTTATCAGTGACTTAGCAGTGACTTGACAGTGACTTAGTAAGGACTTAACAGTGACTTATCAGTGACTCATCAGTAACTTATCAGTGACTCATCAGTGATCTATCAGTGACTCATCAATGACTCATCAGTGACAACAGTGTCTTAAGAGTGACTTAGCAGTGACTTAGAAGAACTTAACAGTGACTTATCAGTGACTTAACAGTGACTAAACAGTGACTTATCAGTGACTCATCAGTGACTTATCAGTGAATCATCAGTGACTTATCAGTGACAACAGTGTCTTCAGAGTGACTTAGCAGTGACTTAACAGTGGCTTAACAATGACTTGACAGTGACAACAGTGTCTTATCAGTGACTTAACAGTGACTTAACAGTGACTTATCAGTGTATTAACAGTGATTTGACAGTGACTTAACATTATCCTACTGTATTTGGGCTTGGCAATTTTCAATTATTAGCTCGTCAAAGATCGCATATGAGATGAGTAGCAAATCAAAACGAAAAAATCCCTAAAATTGCTATACAGACAATCAGCTTTCTCAATGTGTTGTGCTGTATAATTATCAACTTTGAGCTTTTGAGCTGGTATTTTAGGTCAAATAATCTGTTGAGAAAATAAGCTGCCCTCGACTCAAAATACAAACGAAATATTTTTAAATTTTATGATGACAAATGGTTTAAGTGTTCTTGAAATAAGGAAAGTTCAACTTGATCGGAGAAGAATCTATATTGAAGTGACAACATTTGCTATGTTCTTAAAGTTTTTCCTTTTTTTTATTGTCCTGTTTGGAACTCTACATAATAGATATTCCCATACCCATATTTCGACGTGGCCCCGAAGAAGCGATCTTTGATGGGAATAGAATCTTATTCGCAAGCCCGGCCATTTTAGGACCTCCAATAACTAGTACTCGTCCACCTCCACTAACTAGTACTCGTCCACCTACTACCATAGCAGCTCCACAAATTCGTAAAGAATTTCCTGAAACTTGGATATTTGCAAATAGCGCTATGTAAATTTTATATACAATTTCTCTGCATCTGCTATTGTTGACTGTGATGGGAACTAACACTCTGGTTAAGGCTTAAAACTCTTGTTTAATACTTAAACTAATTTTAACTGCTGTATTATAATAATTTCCATTATTAAGCATTAGCCAAGTTTTTGAAATGTAGACAAAATATAACAAAAAATAACAGGAAATCATTGGGGAACTAAAACTGTAATTTAAGCCAGCTAATCAAACTGCGGTTTTGGTTCGTTTGGGAAAGGCTTGGCCTTATGCTAAAGCTTCCAAAATTGAAGTAGCAAGTAAAATCATTTCAATAACTTTCATATATTAAGAATGAAGTACATAGTTCTTAATAGTAGGATATCGTTTGTAAGCTTCTAGATTATTTTGAAGAGCAGGGAGGAAAAACCTGTTCAGAAAAAACGTTGCTGTCAATTAAAAACTAGAAAATTTTCTTTTCATTTCGAAATATTTTCAAATTTTATGACGACAAATGGTTTTAATGTTAAACCCGATCGTAGAAAAATAGTTCCTGAACTCAAAATATGGTACTAGAAATGAAAAAACTAGTTCTTACAATGTTTTTAATAATGTTGTGTTCATTTTGAGTGCAGTATTTTCAAATTTTTATCTCTGTGTAGATATTGTAGCAGATTACAACACTCAAACAATTTACGGCTTTTCGTATAGTTTCCAAATTTACCTATTTTAACCGACCACCCAAACCATTTTCTGCAAGGGCAAAGCCGAAGCTAGCTTTCCTCCATTTTTTTTTTCAAATTGAATTCTAATTATCATGAATTAATAATTATTTTCTTCTTCTTTCCTATCTCGGCTCTGGATTGGTTTAATACCTGGCTTTTATGTCCCATTTATTTACTTAGGTAGGCGTTATTCCCCCCTTTTCCTACGTGCTACCGGAATCCCAGGGCCTTACTCCAAAATAAGCGGGATCCTATTTCCAACAGCTTTTGGAGGTCCACTAGTTTCGAATGCTGGAAATATCGCACCTATAGCAGCTCCGCAAATTCGTAAAGAGTTTCCAGAGACTTGGATATTTGCAAATAATGCTACGTAAATGTTCTTAACATTCTTTCTGCTTGTACTAAGGTTAACAAATGGTGGTGGAATAATTTAATTTAAGGCTTAACACAAACTAATTTATAATGCATTTTCAGGGGTGCCCAAGCCCATTCCGCACGCCACGCATTCGTTACTGTTTGGCATGCCATAAGCCTACATAAAGCAACAATAAATTCATATGCGTGCTCTCCTCTCTTTTTTTTCGAGCGAAGGTTTTGTTGTTGGCGCGTGCAGACCTGCAACAACAATTTCATGTTGTGTCTCTCTTCTACCAGCCATTTGAATATGAAAAATCTATATTTGGCCATTTTTTTTGTACTCTTATGCAACAAACAAACAAAAAATGTCTGTATTCCCAAACTATTTCGATTTTAGAGAAATTTTTTTAAAATATGCAAACTCAATATACTCAAGGACCATTTTAATTTGGAATGTTTAAGAGAGTTTATTGTGTGATTAATGAACATTTTGTTTCTGCCTTTTGCGCTTAGAGGGGCATACTGGGGCCTACCGTCGCCTTTACATTGGCCGTCGAATAACAAATAGCATGCAACCAACAATTCCTGTCACTACACCAGCAGTTGTACAAATTCGTAAAGAATTTTCTGAAACTTCGATATTTTCAAAAAGCGCCTTGTAAATCCAATAAAATTTATATATTTTTATTGCATGTGTGAGCCCGCAATGCATGATGGACACTATAATCTATCGAAATTAAAGGTAATTATCTCAGAAGGTCATAAAAAGATAGGATAAAATCGAAAGCATTTTGTCGCCAAGGCGCGAACAATGCCCACAAACGAATTCTGTTTACTGACGAGAAAATTTTCACCAAAGAGACTATAGTTCAACAAACAGAACGATAGAACCATAATGTTGTGTCTTTGAAGCTCGCCCTTGTCCGAGCAGTGGCCAGAGAGATTTCGGTGTTGATGGAAGGCACAAGGCGGCCATATCGGATAAGTTGTTGACCGAATAAAAAGAAGAAAAAAGTTTAAAAAACTATTCATTCTTTTTCATTTTATAACCAAAAAACCATGTACCAAGACAATTGCGAGTACTAGGTACAAAAAATATGAATTCAAAATAATTGTGCAGCGTTAATATCTCTAGAGCAGGGGTGCCCAAAGGCTATGCGCAAGCTGCGCATTCGTTTTTGTTTTGTGTGTTTAGAGATAGCCGGGATTGTAGAGGCGCTTAACTAAGGACGGTTGCAAATGCACTCACACTCTGTTATCTCTTCTTTTTCTCTTATATGCCTTTTGCTGATTCGAACTTAATAACAAAGATGTGTATGTGTCGCCTTGAGCGAAGGTTTTGTTGTTGGCAGCGAATGTTATCTTGTGTTATGTCAAAATCGGGTTTCTTTCTCTGGTTCTTGTTGATTCACAAATATTTTTCTTATTTGGTTTGGTGTCTACGCGGCCGTAAGCTGATTGTTGGCATTCCTGCTTTAGAGATTTTTATGTCACCGCCCCAAGAAACGAAATTTTCTTCAAAATTTTTGCAAATTATATGCCTGTGTGATCTTATTTCAATGTTTAAGCATCGTGCTAATCGGAATTTCCAACTGCTTAATAGCAATTCAAAAATTGACCTACAACCATAGAACTAACAAAATTTATTAATTATTTGCCCTAATTTTTCATTGCCAAAAGACACTTGAAGAAAAAACCCAGTCAATGGGTGAGTCCATGGGTAAAGCCACGTTAAGCCGAAGGATTCAACGTACAATTCTTATCCAAATGAAAATGAATTACGTGGGGGAAGTGGGTGACAGTGATTAGACAGTGACTTCACAGTGATTAAACAGTGACTTAACAGTGCCTAAACAGTGACTAAACAGTGACTTAACAATGAGGGAAATGGGGATGAAGTGGGGGACAGTCACTTGACAGTGACTTGACAGTGACTTGACAGTGACTTTACAGTGACATGACAGTGAATTGACAGTGACTTGGCAATGAATTGACAGTGACTAAACAGTCACTTAACAGTGACTTAAAAGTGACTTGACAGTGACTTCACAGTGACATTACAGTGACTTTACAGTGGTTAAACCGTGACTTAACAGTGACTTAAAAGAGACTTAACAGTGACTTAAAAGAGACTTAACAGTGACTTAACAGTGACTAAACAGTGACTTTACAATGAGGAAAGTGGGGAGGGAGTGGGTGACAGTGACTTTGACAGTGACTTGACAGTGACTTGACAGTGACTTGACAGTGACTTGACACTGACTTGACAGTGACTTGACAGTGACTTGACAGTGACTTGACAGTGACTTGACAGTGACTTGACAGTGACTTGACAGTGACTTGATAGTGACTTGACACTGACTTGACAGTGACTTGGCAGTGACTTGGCAATGACTTGCCAGTGATTAAACAGTGACTTAACAAGGACTTAAAAGTCACTTGACAATGACTTTGACAGTGACTTTACAGTGATTAAACAGTGATTAAACTGTGACTTAACAGTGACTAAACAGTGACATTACAATGAGGGAAATGGGGAGAAAGTGGGGGACACTGACTGGATAGTGACTTGATAATGACTTGACAGTGACTTGACAGTGACTTGGCAATTACCTGACAGTGACTAAACAGTGACTTAAGAGTGATTTGACAATGACTTTGACAGTGACTTGACAGTGACTTTACAGTGACTTCACAGTGATTAAACAGTGACTTAACAGTGACTAAGCAGTGACTTTACAAGAGGGAAGTGGGGAGGGAGTGGGGGACTGTGACTTGATAGTGATTTGACAGTGATTTGACAGTGGCTTGACAGTCACTTGACAGTGAGTTGACAGTGACTTGACAGCGACTTGACAGTGACTTGACAGTGACTTGACAGTGACTTGACAGTGACTTGACAGTGACTTAACTGTGACTTAACCGTGACTTAACACTGAGTTAACAGTTAAATTTACAATCAGATTTATCGTGAAGGGCGTCCCATGACACCCACTCTTGTTTATTAAAACTTTGGACAAATTATTTGGCTGTGGGATCCTAGTTTGTTCTTACATTTGCCCCACAAGAGCAAACTAACAATTTGCAGTTAGCACGCAAATTTTTTGGAAAACATGACCTTACAAACTTTCATTTGGCAGTAAATAAATATGTTGTTCACACACAAAACCAACAAATTTTGACAAATTTACGTCATTTTTGACAAACTAATTTGCTTTTGTGTGGACATAGCTTAAGATACTTTTTTCCAAATGACAAACCATCTTAAATTTTGAATAATTAAAATGAATTTTCAGCTGCATTTTTGGAATATATTTAGTTAGAGCATAAAATTGAACACTTTCTCTTTTTTCTGGTGTGCTTGGTTTAGTTTTCCGGTCAGGTCATTTTGCCAGACCGCATTCTATGCCGTACCAAAAGTCGAGGATATCCTTGGGAAGTCATAATACGGGAATGCACTTCCGCCGCCGTTATTCACAACGCATTACAGCAAGTACAAGTATTCCACGTGCCCCTACCAATGCAGTTCCACAAATTCGTCAAGAATTTCCTGAAACTTGGATGTTTTTGAATAACGCCATGTAAATCCTTTTTGAAATATATATTTTTGTTATGCTCTTGTGGTTCGTTTCATGCTTGATATTAAAATCGACTTTAATTCGAAATTTGTTTTGTTTTTTTTTTTTTTTAATTTAAGTTTTAGAAATAAGAAGTCCGCAGCCGGGTATAATACCCATTATGAAAGTCAGTGGGAATAGGCAGAATACCAACAGACAAAAACCAACTGAGGCTACGGCTTATAGTTTGAGCATACGCCAAGATTTTGTTGAAACTTGGATATTTGAAGCAGATGATTTGAACAAAATGTAATGCAACAATTTTAACTAACATTTTTCCAAATTTTCTTTACTAATCAAATGTTAACTACTATTTGCCTTATTACTAACCTAATTTAAGACTAATTTTCACTTAAACCATTGTGTCTTTGTGTTGCTTAATGTGTGCTTAAATGTTGAAACTTTACTTAAGTAAAAAATAAATATTGATATTTTATTCTTTCGTTTAGCGTCGATGCTGAGGGCTGGCTGAATGTGACCAAGAAGATACCTGATACCATTACCTCTTGGGTGGTTACCGGTTTTTCACTCAATCCCAAAACGGGTATAGCTCTTACCCAAAATCCTAGCAAAATTCGTGTCTTCCAGCCCTTCTTCATCTCCACCAATTTACCGTATTCGGTAAAGCGAGGTTAGTAACTGAAATTTGGAGTCTCGTTACTTTGAAGTTTTACCATTTCATTATCCCAACAGGTGAAGTCATAGCCATACCTGTCATCATTTTCAACTATATGGACAAAACCCTGGAGGCTGAAGTGGTCATGGATAACTCGGATAAGGAATACGAATTCACCGAGGCCACCAATGAGGTTGAGGAGAAGTCCATTGATGAAGTTCGTCGTGTGAAACGTGTTACCATACCCTCAAATAGCGGTCAAAGTATTTCCTTTATGATACGTCCCAAGCATGTGGGCACCACCACCTTAAAGATAACCGCCACTTCTCCACTTGCCGGCGATACCATACATCAAAAGTTGAAGGTAGAACCAGAGGGTGTTACCAAGTTTGAGAATCGTGCCGTCTTTGTCAACCTGCCCGAACAATCCGAGTTGAGTGGGTCCTTGAAAGTGGATATACCCACCACAGCGGTGCAGGATTCCGAGTTTATTGAATTCTCCGTAGTGGGAGATCTTTTGGGACCCACCCTGAAGAATTTGGATAATTTGGTACGCATGCCCTATGGATGTGGTGAACAGAATATGGTCAACTTTGTGCCAAATATTTTGGTATTGAAATATTTGGAGGCCACGAATCGCAAAATGCCCAGTGTGGAGAGCAAGGCCAAGAAATTTTTGGAAATTGGCTATCAACGTGAATTGACCTATAAACATGATGATGGCTCTTATAGTGCTTTTGGCAAATCAGATCCGGCTGGTAGCACCTGGCTAACGGCTTATGTAATGCGTTCGTTCCATCAGGCTAAGAATTATACCGATATTGATCCGAAAATTATGACTGCCGGATTGGACTTTTTGGCTTCTAAACAGAAGACGGATGGTGAATTTCCCGAAGTGGGTAAACTATTTGATAATGCCAATCAGAATGCATTGGGTCTTACGTCGTCTGTGCTGTTGGCGTTCCTTGAGAATGAAGTGAGTATTGTAAATTTTATTACAAAATGAAATACTTTTGTTATGTTTTTCGTATTTGCCCTGTGATGAGTACTTTGTTCTAACATTGAAGTGTTTGACGCGTTGCTATCTAGTAGATAGTATCTACTGAGCCTATAAAACTGCTTAAACTGGTCAGTGGCTACACACACGCAATGCCCAAATGTGATTGTGTTTTTTTACCGACTGCTGTTTTAGTATTTTATATAGCAAACGAAAAGATAAAGCTTACTTTCGCAGAACCGAAGTTATTATCCTCTTGAAAAATAAGATTTACCCAATTAAAGCTGAGGGAAAAAAGAGCTCCGAAGGTTGTCTACAACGTCGCTTCATTTCCATTTCGTAATCGGTCAGAAAATATCGCACAAAAACAATCCTTGCAAACGACTCTGTCCTTTCCAACCATATTCTCAGTTTGAAAACAGTTCATTTATTGTTTACACTGACTCTCCTAATAGCGAGATTACTACTTTGTCCCCAGAAAAGCGATTTTCAACGAGAGCGAGGTCAAAAAGTGGGGGTGTATTGGCGTGCGAAACTAATGCGCCGTGAACCATCTTCGATCTGACAGCATCGAAGTAAAGAAAATTTTACATATACTACGTTTATACACACAAAATGTATCATGATTAATGCCCTTCAAAGTATGCCAACTTTATTTTCTTATAAAATGTTCTATTAGAACGCAACCATTGATAGCCAGTTATGGCAGATTCTCTAAAATCGTAGGTACGAGAATTTGTTTTACTATAGTCATTTTAAGATGAACGGGTAATACCGACTTTGTCATTGCGAGCTGCCGCAGCATTTCGTATGTTTTACCTGTTGCTTTTGATATGTGATTAGTCCATGTAAGGTTGTTGCTAAATGTTATGCCGAGATTGACAGCATGTTTTACATAATTAATTGAAGTGCCATTAATGACAACTTTTGGCAACTGGCTTGTGTCGAGGGAATTCTTATATATGACTATGCACTTGGTTTTAGCCGGGTTAAGCCCTAATCCGTTTTCTTTAGCTCAAGTATCGATTTTAGCAAGCACATTATTGGTTACACATACACATTCATTAATATTTATAAGAGGCCTACTAACATAGATTTTGACATCGTCAGCATACATGTGGACATCACAATCTGACAGGACACTAGGAAGATCATTCACGTATACAGAAAACAACAATGGTCCCAAAACATACCCCTGAGGGACACCACGATGGACTGAGCAAAAGTTAGAAATGCAGGAGCCTGATGCTACGGCCTGCATTCTGTTATTCAGATATGACTTAAGCAGAGAAACTGCAGTTCTTGAAAAGTTGTATAAGTTCATCAGTTTCGTGCAGAGAATCTCGTGATTGACAGCATCAAATGTTTAACTGTGGTCAAGTAGCGTCAGAAAAGTTACACAGCTATCGTCCAGCTGTTTCCGAATATCCTCGACTATACTAGTTATTGCTGTGATGCACCCCCGATTCTTTCTAAAACCCGACTGTTATTATGATTATTAAGGTAGCACTGTGTAGTATTTGTGTAGCCATTAGATTCTCAAAAATTTTAGACATAAATGGTAAAATGGATACCGGTCTAAAGTCCTTATTGGTTTTCGGAATAGGGATAATTTTTGCGTTTTTCCATGCATGTGGAAACGTGGACGTGGTAAAAGTCGTATTAATGATATGAGTAATATGGTTTAGTATCACAGGCAGTAGTATTTTAACAAATTTTGGACTAACATTATATAAGCCTTCAGTATTTGACTTCACTTTATAAATACTTTCAATAACATCACACGGACTGACACAAGCAAAACTAAAACTATTATCACAGAGTGGTAAGACATTTACATAATTATTGCACGAAACCTCAGGTACATCTATCTGCGCGAACTTCTCATTCAACTCATTTACATTAATAATCTCCTTTGGGCGTGGTTTGATTTTTCCGATTCCTAGACTATTAACTTCTCTCCAGGATTGTATGGTCATAGCAACTTGGATAATTTTGAGTTATAATAATTTCGCTTTGCTACACTCATCATTTTAGTTACAGTGACCCTTTTATTTCTATATTCAGCTTGTAAACTACTGTTTTTATACCGTTTCCACCTAAGGTATGCAACATCACGCAATTTGATGTGGCGCTATATGTTGTTGTTGATCCACGCCTGCTGTTCCGGTGTAATAACTTTTGTCTTAAGCTGCACGCATTTATTAAAAAGATAGTTTATGTTTGTATTAGGAACATGCAATTGACAATCAACATGAGGTCATATATAGTCCATACTGTAAATTCATCCAGATTGTCGGACTATTAATAGGCTTACAATATAATCTAGTGTTAAGCCAAATATAAAATAAATATAATTCTGAATCATTCCTTATAAAAAGCATTGCATACTTTATAGGGCACAATTTGCTGCGTCGACAACTTTTTACTCAGATACTGAGTTATTTTTTGACTATGTCTGTCTTCCTCTAACCGCCGTGTTTTCCTATATCGACAATAATTTTGAGTAAAGTATCTTGTTGTCACAATGAAGTATCTCTTTGTCACAATGGAGTTAACATCACTGAAAAAAGGGAGGCGCTTTAAATTCTGCTTCAACACTCAGAAAAAAATGGCGTTCTAAAAGGTAGCACAAATTTCTTACTTTTATACCCATTCCGTTCTCAACTTTTACGTTCTTAAACCAAGACCACGTTCTCAAAAATATAACATACGTTCTAAATAGACTAACTAATTAAGAAAACTCGATCCTAAATTGTGTCTCGATATATGACCGACGCGTTCGTCATGATGATAATTGTTAAAAATAATATATTCAAAGTTAAGCATCAATTATGTTATATTATTACCAAAAAAAAAGTGGTTAAGGATATAATTTAAGTACCTAAATTAAAATAATTTAAAATAATTCAAATTTTTAAAAAACCTTAAGAAAAAAAATAACCTGTCTCTACTGGGACTTGAACCCACGACTTCAACGTTGAGAGGCCACCTCTCATCCTCTATACCATGCCACTTGTTAGTTGTACGTTGTCCAAGCCACTTATAAGTGCTAAGTGCTGTTGCCTTCTGTGCTTTAAGTATGATTTAAGCGCCGCCCTTCGCGTGTGAGTAATAGCCGTGTGAGCTAAAGCGCATTCGTCGTCCGTGTGTAATCAGCCTTGCGCAAGGTCCCGAGTTCGAATCCCCCAGAAAGGGGTAAGGTGAAAAAAAAGAATTTAAAGTGGGTAGACAAAATAATTTAATGTGTGAGCCAAGTTTTAATTTCCGAAATCGCAAAATTGTTACCCCTTTTTTTCTAGCTTATGAACGAAACCAGTGTTGGGTAAAGGTTGGTAGTTTTACGGGCGTTCTATGGGGGGGACTAAAGTTAGAAACATTTTGTCTTTGCGTCAGATTCTTTTGGGTACGCTTTGTGCTTGCGTTGTGTATTTGCAAAGTCAGCCGCTTTTACCATTTGCCGTAGCAGCAGTTGGGTTGTATGTTTAGTTGTGTGGAGTGGGAGGGTGCGAGGGTGAGAAAAGAGTTTATCAGTGGGTAAACAGTGGGTTAACAGTGATATAACAGTGACTTAACAGTGACATAGCAGTGACTTAACAATGTCTAAACAGTGACTTAACAGTTAAATTTTACAATCAGATTGATGGTCGTAAAGGGATTCCCATGACACCCACTCTTTTTTCTTAAATGTATAATAATAGGGTAGCTTTACTTCACTTTTCTGAGGTACAAATGGTCACTCAAAATGGTTTTCACTGATCCTTTCGATATTCCAACAAGGTCAGTAAGGTCTCGGGCTGTCAATCCACGATTTTGTTGACGTGTAGCTCATCAGTTAATGTTGATGTACAAACCATCTAATTAAAATAAGTACTGTACCAAGTAAATTTTGTTCAATCGTCTACAAACCTCACTCCCAAGCGAACATACCCTGTATTAGGTGCGGCATTTGTCGACAATATTTTGCATTTTGTAAACAATTTTCATTTGACAAGCGCAATTCCGATTGCACCGTAAAAAAAAAACAACAAAAAAACTATATTCTCGTTCAAGTATCGTATATAAAAGTGGCACTTACAGACTTTTGATGGCTTTACCAAAATTGGCCTTCAAAAATTGGCTAGAAAAATGTCAAATAATTCTAACAGGTTGTCTGCCTGCTCGCTTGGTGGTCTCCAAATGCCAATTTGTTGGCTCACGTTTCTCAACTCATGCCAGTCGCTGCGCAAGCATGGAAATATTTCAAATCGTTTTCTAATAGCCCCCCGTGTGTATGCATGAATGAAAAACGCATTTCATGCCCACAAAGTGATTAAAAGTAACGCTCGAAGTTGAGTGCTTTAATTCTGAGAAAGTTGGACACTTAGGGCCGTTTTCTCATGTTGGTGTTTTTGCAAATCTAGGTGGATTTGCTGCATTTGCTTTGCTCATGTTCAATGCTAACCATCTAGATGAATTTCGTAGCAATCTACTTCAACCTCATTGATTTCAAATCCATGTACATTCTTATGCAAATTAAGTATTTTTGTGTATCCGCGCATATGGTCACACTGGAAAATATTTGAAAACAAAAAACAACTGCTGCTAAAAACAGTAAAGTCTGAATTGTTTTTTCCAAAAATGGAAAATATTGGATGTGCCTTTAATATACAATAACACCTGCAGACATTGCTGAAATTACAGATGCTTATTCTGATTCCCCTAGTTCATTGCTTAAGCTAAGTTTACACATCCAAATAATTTTGCTAAATTTTAATAAAAATAGTTATGATTAAAGATTTTACAGGATTAAAAACTTAAACTGTGGTTCCATACGCAAATAATTTGATCAAATATGGCCGGAAAGTTACACAATTTGGCATATATAGCCCAATTTTCATGAAAATTTGTCCAAATTATTTGCCTGTGTGAACATGGCTTTCGACCTACTGCTTAATCTTCCATCATAGTAACAAGTCGTTCCAAAAGAAAAAACTTCTCCTCCTCTGTAAAATTCTTGCTTTAATTTTTAAAATTGGCGCGCAATAAAAAAGACAAAATTCAGCCGATTGCAGAGGTGCTGCCAACCTAGTATTATACCACTTCAGCCCTCCCGGTGTGACCGTGGCGCAAATGCCCGAATTTATAATCAACCTACATGAGACAACCAATTGCACAAAAGCCATCTAGTTGCAAAATCTAGATGGATTTCGATTTGAGCAAAAACATGAACATGAGAAAACGGCCCTTAAAATCAAATGGCGTATTTCGAGCGAAATTGTTTAGTTTATTTGTTTTAAGGCCTCGATTCGGGCGCTATAAACAATATACTCAGCAAATCAGACAAATTGTCGCCAAAAATAAATAGAAAATATCACACATTTGTGTGTTTACTCAATTCGAATTTTCGGGAGTCTATGGAATATCGATTCGAATGTTTATTCGAGACATTGACCCTATAAAGTATATATATTCTTGATCAGCATCAACAGCCGAGTCGATATAGCCATGTCCGTTCCGCCTGTCCGCTCGTCCGTATGAACGCACAAATCTCAGAGATGGTAAAAGATAGAGTTTTGACATATATGGGACATATACTTCTTATACTTGCAGGCAGATCAAGTTTATTATCAATTTTTGGCACGCACCCTGTATCAGACTTTTTGTGGGTAATAACAGGTTTCGTAATATTCTTAAAAGATATTTCTCTGCCTTTCGTATTACTAACAATTTATAGGCGTGTACTTTCGCTGCGTTGCGACGCTCCGCAGAAAGGCAGCCAGAGTGCCGAGTTCCTGAGGGCCATAAAAACTTGCCATCGGCGGTGATTGCAATGACATGTTTCCAAACAATGACCCAACCTCTCTTGGTGTCTCCTGAATACCGATTTTATGTATTATAATATTATAATCGGGAGCAAAACGGGATGAACTGGTACAGAGTATATTATAGACGGGCTTGACCGACTTTTTCACTTGTTTCTTATCAAAGGTTCTTATCGGTTTGATTGCCTATTCATTCAAGCTTGCATTCACTTTAGTTATCATAAAAAGTTTTATTAACCTCCTTCTCCTTCTGCTTCTCAGGAATTGATACCCAAGTACCAGCAGACCATAGATAAGGCTCTCCAATATGTCTCCCAGGAGGTGGACACTACCAATGATCAATATTCTTTGGCCATTGCCGCTGTGGCCTTGCAATTGGCGAAACATCCGAAATCTGAAAAGGTTCTGGCCAAGCTGGATACTCTGGCCAAGCAGGAGGATGGACGTAAATGGTGGTCGAAGGCCCCAGCCACACCAAGCAGTGAACGTCTGGTATATGGGCATCCACGTAGCAATGATGTAGAGATTACCTCCTATGTGCTATTGGCTCTCCTCGAAAGGGATTCGGCCGAGTCTGCATTGCCCGTCATCAAGTGGCTGATTGCCCAGCGTAATAGTAATGGTGGCTTTGCCTCCACCCAGGACACTGTCATCGGTTTGCAGGCCCTGACCAAGTTTGCCTCTAAAACCGGCTCAGGAACTGGTATTATTGACATTGAATTTGTACCCACTGGCGGCTCAAAGGATACGATTAAAGTGAATCCTGAAAATTCTTTGGTACTGCAAACCCATGTCTTACCCAAGACCACGCGTCAGGTAGATTTTACGGCCAAGGGTAAGGGTTCGGCCATGGTGCAACTTTCGTACCGTTACAATCTGGCCGAGAAGGATAAGAAACCCAGCTTTAAGGTGACACCCACGGTGAAGGATACGCCCAAGCAGCAATTGATAGTGGAAGTATGCGCAGAATATGTACCCCTGGAGGAGAGTGACAAGACCAAGGACTCGAATATGGCGGTTATGGAAATTGCCTTGCCCTCCGGTTATGTGGGTGACAAGGACAGTTTTGGCAAAATCGAATCGGTGGATCGAGTTAAGCGCATTGAAACCAAAAACTCGGATTCCACAGTCATTGTATACTTTGATAGTTTGACCCCGGGCGATGTCAAGTGTCTGCCCGTGGAGGCAACCAAAGCGCATGCGGTGGCCAAACAGAAACCAGCTGCTGTCTCCCTCTATGACTACTATGATACCGAACGTCGTGCAACCGAGTACTATGAGGTTAAGTCCTCACTTTGTGACATCTGCGAGGGTGCCGATTGTGGTGCGGGCTGTAAATAGGAATAGGAATTAAAGATTCTTTTCTACTTTTTCCGAAAAATTTAATAAACAGATTATTATACATAAATTGATAATGGTTGGAGATTTTATTTAATGATGAGATTTCAGGAACAAGGAAATATTTTGGTGTCAACAACTGAAAAGAATGGTCTAAGACTTAGTCTGTGCATCAATGAGTCTGTAAGAGAAATATATTTAAAAGCTTGTTAGGTGGTTAATACGTATTTCACTTACAGTTGAACATTATCTATAAGAAGTTTCACCACAAAATTCTCCCGTTTAACAAGTCTGCGAAATGAACTCAACTCTGTGGGATTTATCATAAGATGGACTTCAGTTGACCCTTGATGCCACAAGTTATACTTGAAGAGAGAAGAGAAAAATTATATTTATTATAATGTAATGTAATGTTATGGTGTAATACACACGGTTAACTATTTACAATGTCACTTCACGGGATGCCGATACGGATTTGTTTGTCTTTTATTTACAGCGTCTGACTTCGTTCATCTTCTATAGGTACTCTATCTATCTATCTACTCTATACAACATCCTACATTCTCTTTATACAGTGAGAGCATCATTCGATTACAAATACCTTAACACTAAAATATACATATTGGCGGCTATTTTCAAAAAACTCCAAATACTAAATTAAACACCTTCCCAACACTTTCCAAACGCTTCTTTTTTTAACACTTCTAATGATTTTTAGTCTGATGCAAGTTTATCACGCTTGGAATTTCTTTCCACTTACCTTTTCTGGTTGTTCCAACAGTCCCAGTATAATTTGTCGCTGTCTTTCAGTTTGTATGGAAATTTCATAAACAGCAAAATTATCATAGCGTACTCTATTTTGTTCCTTAGCAGGAATTGAGCACATTAACTCTGTGAATTCTACAACCAGCATGAATACAAGTAAAAATTTCATTTTGCTACAATAAAATATGGCTACCAACTGATACTGAAAGCATAATTTATACATCTGCTCTATTTCAAGCAACAGCCGCAGCTGTTGAGCTTTTCACTAAATCTAAACAATGGACAAATCTATGTCAATGTTTTTAAGTAAAGCCAAACAATGTACAAAACTATGTCAATGTTTTGAAATACCCTAAAATACGGTAAGTATAGTCATAAACTAACAAGGTTTACCCAGCTATATCAGCACAAGTTTATATCTTTATAACGTTAGTTAAGTGAAATTGATATGGATATCGATCGTGGTAAATAAAGTAAAGATATATTTGTGTTTCTTAGTTGACAAATTCAGTTCAAAGCGTACACATGAAATCGCTAGTATTGTTTGTTGTGATAAGTCTAATCCTGGAACTTGCTTTGGCTAGTTCTAAAGTCAGATTTGATAACTACGCTGTATATCGAGTTACATTTCAAAATATGCAACAAAGAGATGTATTTAAAACTATAATGGACAAAGAGAAGGTATTGAATTCAGGCTCTGTTTTACATATTTCGTTTATTATATAATATATTGATCAATTACATAATATTAACTTAGAAAAAATATGTCATTGAAAACAATCTTATACCGATGTTTTACAAAAGACTCTTGAAATTTTGGTGTCAGTTGCCAGAAAATAAATTTAAAACAAATTTTAATTACTGAGTACTGACATCTTTACACAGAAAAAAAAACGTCAGGATATTTTCAATTATTTTTAATCTTGGAGTAAGCCCAGCATGAGTTTGAAAATTCAATCTCGATTTTCAGGATATTCGACACAATTCAAGCTTTCAGGGAATGGCCCAAGCCTTTCGAACTTGAATCATTCCAAATGGGCTTACTTCAATCCTCTTTGAGATCAAATGTTCATAATTAAGAGAGAGAGAGACAAAATTTAAGTATCATTTTTGACATGCGCCAACAAACGACGGCGATGGTCGTGAGCGATGAGATACCATTCCATTCGTGTTCAGTGCGTATGGTCGTGAATTCGAATCCCAGTTGAGCCCAATAAATTTTTATATTTCTCTTTGTTATTCAGAAGTTTTAAATGAACCAAAACTGGCGGAGAGGAAGAAGAGAGGTATCTTTCCTGGGATCAAATCAATATTACATATCGAGTTCAAAAACAGTCTCGAACATGCTTAAAATGATCCTCGATTAAGATTAATTTGTTCTCGAATTTTTTTCTTATTTCAATCTTTTGTAAGATTACCCCGGGATAAATGTAATAATTTTTTAGATCAAAAAAGTCGTATCAACTCAATCCTTTTTCGAAACGGGTCTAGAATATCCGGGATTACGTTGTTATACCCTTGCAAAGGGTACTATAATTTTGCCCAGAAGTTTGCAACGCATAGAAATATTCATTTCCGACCCCATAAACTATATATATTCTTGATCAGGGGGACGAGCTGAGTTCATTGAGCTTTGTCCGTCCGTCTGTCTGTCCGTCTGTCTGTCCGTCTGTCTGTCCGTCTGTCTGTCCGTCTGTTTCTACGCAAACTAGTCTCTCAGTTTTAAAGCTATCGAGCTGAAATTTTGCACAGAGTCTTCTATTTACTGCACGCTGCTAATATGTCGGAACCGACCGGATCGGATCACTATATCTTATAGCTGCCATAGGAACCATAGGTCGAAAAATGGGTTTTAGTGAGAAAAACTTTTTTGTTTTCAATGTTAACGTGATTAAACTCGATCATTAATAATATTATATGCTTTCAAACAGATTTTCAAATTTTGGTCAAAATCGGATGACTATATCTTATAGCTGCCGTAGGACCGATCGGTCGGAAAATGGGTCTTAGTGAAAAAAAACTTTTTTGTTTTTAAGTAAATCGTTCTTAAGATCGGTGATTATTAATATTAAACGCTTTCAAACTAATTTGAAAAAGTTGATCGACATCGGGTGACTATATCTTATGGTTGCCATAGGACCGATCGGTCGAACATGAGTCTTGGTAAAAAATTTTTTGTTTAGTTTTGTTAGCGTCCTTAAACTCGCTGATGACTTATTTTATATGCTTTCAAATAGATTCGCAAAATTGGGCCGAAATCGGATGACTATATCTTAAGGCTGCCATAGGGTCGATCGGTCGGAAATTGAGTCTTAGTGAGAAAAACTTTTTTCAGACGTTTATCAGTCGGAAAATAGGTTTTAGTTAGAAAATTTTTTGATTTTTATTTAAGCGTTCTTAAACTGTGACATTTGCATTTGCAAGGGTAAAAAAACTTCGGCACAGACGAAGTTAGCTTGGCCTTCTCGTTTTTTATTACCGATTGGGAATGATTTGATCCCGTATGGATTGATTTTTTTTTTTTGAGTGTATCATATCGATCTATGACACATTTAAGATTTAGTCTCGAAATTCTTTATGAACTAAAACAGCACATACAATTTGCAACGATTGAAAACTACCAAAAAAAAAGTTTCCAGAACATCACCAAAAGTGGTGAGCTTTTCATAAGTGAGTGACCAAAAAGAAGTTTTTCACTAAACTGAACAAGTGAACATGTTCTTTGTCAATTATTTGTTTGATCAGGTACTCTTGCTTTGCTGCGTTTGCTCCGTGACTCTTGTTCAAAAAGTCTTGCTTAGTGACTGTCGCTCAGCAACTTTTGTTCTGTAAGTCTAGGTCAGGGGCTCTTTCTAAGTGGCTCGTGTTTAGCCACTCTCGATTAGTCTCTCTTGGTCAGTGTTTTATTCAGTGAATTGTTCAGTCACTCTTGATCAGTGACTCTTGTTCAGGGACTCTTGTACAAGGAATCTTGTTTCGCACGTTTTGTTCAGTGAATCTTGTTTCCTCTCTTTTTCATTGACTTATGTACAGTAAGATTTGTTTAGGGACTTTTGTTCAGTAAGTCCTGATCAGGTACTCTTTCTCAGTGACGTTTGTTCAGTCTCTCTTGCTCGGTGATTTATTCAGTAGCTGTTCCCCCACTGTTAAGTCACTGTCAAGTCACTGTCAAGTCACTGTTTAGTCACTGTTTAGTCCCTGTTAAGTCACTATTAAGTCACTGTTAAGTCACTTTCAAGTCACTTTGAAGTCTTTGTTCAGTCACTGTTTAGACACTTTTTTGTCACTGTCAAGAAACTGTTTAGTCACTGTTTAGTCACTGTCAAGTAACTGTCAAGTCACTGCTTAGTCACTGTGTAGTCTCTCACTATTAGGTCACTGTTAAGTCACAGTCAAGTCACTGTAAAGTCTTTGTTTATACACTGTTTAGTCACTCTTAAGTCACTATTAAGTCAGTGTTAAGTCACTTTGAAGTCATTTTGAAGTTTTTGTTCAGTCACTGTTTAGACACTTTTTTGTCACTGTCAAGTAACTGCTAAGTCACTGTTTAGTCACTGTCTAGTAACTGTCAAGTCACTGCTTAGTCACTGTTTAGTCACTGGTAAGTCGCTATTAAGTCACTGCTAAGTCACTACCAAGTCACTGTGAAGTCTTTGTTTAGTCACTGTTTAGACGCTTTTTAGTCACTGTCAAGTCAGTGTTTAGTCGCTATTAAGTCACTGTCAAGTCACTGTTAAGTCACTGTCAAGTCACTTTTTAGTCACTGGCGGTGAATCAATGAAGCACAACCGTTTATTTCGATTGCTTTCAAGGAACTCGTTTGGCATTTCAGTGTGTATGCTAGACACAGCTATCGAGTATCAACGATAAAAGGAAGAGAGAGTGAACAATTACAGTTAGCAAAAGACAAATGAGAGAACATTAGGGTGATTCTGGACTTAAAATAATCGAGTCGATAGGCAAGATAAAGAGTTTACTATCAGGGGTGTCCTGGAAATCTCTAGAGATTTTCATGTAAGCGCTGACAATTCAACTATAACTACGATGACTTTTTATGTGAAGCGACTGCAAAAAGTTCGGTTACTAGATTATATGGAAACAAAACAGTTCGTTTGAAACCTGCTTGGCATTAAACAGTCGTTTTTAAATCGCTGAACATTTGTCATCTGATCTAGTTACCCAGAATATTTTTGCCTCTCGACATAATTTTCATTCAAAAAGCAAGAGTTTATACCTAAAACTCTACAGATTTCTGGGACACTCCCTAATATGTGTATATGTATAATGGAAATTCAAGAATTTTAAACCAAATAAAATTAAAGTATTCCAAATAGTGGGACATGTTTGGCCCAGCACGGTCGATCCAGGATTTTCCTAAGCATATTTCAATCACAAAGTTCTTGTGTTGATCCCGTCTTTAGCTCGGGTCAGCTCAATTAAAGCTTGAAGTTGGCATATTTCGAAACATTCGCGATTAAATTTCCCTTTTTATTGGAATTCGACTTTATCCCACACTCGAATCCAATAAATTAGGTTCAGTAATGACTTCAGCTCGTTATTTGTATTTGATTTAATCTCCAAATCGGCTTGATGCAAGAATTATTCGAATTATACTGAGCTCCGTAATTGAAGTAGAATTGCTGGAAAAATGCCAAAGATTGACTACAGCCCGATATTTAAAATCGTTTTGGTCCGAAAAGAAAATTCCTACAAGAACGCCATGGGACTTTTTTATGTCTTTGTCAACTCGAGGTCATTAGTTGTTTGCACATAACATTGAGAACCCCCCCGGTTATATTTTCAGTAACTTTGTCCAACGACTGCAAGTCAGCAAGCAGCTGCCTTATCATGTCCGGTGTATTATAACTGGTAGGGAATTCCAAGACAATCTCGATGCAGGATTATTTGATTTTTAAGTAGGATTGATACACGAGTTTGATTATTGTTCCAATCTCTTCGTACTTGATATTTCCATCCGAAGGTCGAGATCAAATCAATTTTGCATGAAATTGATTTTAGCTACCCTTTTTTTCTGTGTTGATAGTTGCTAGAGTTCGATTTGTAGTGTTGATGGTTCGGTCCATCTTCCCCAGTTCTCTGAACATTTTTAAGCATTTAGTTTTCTCAAAATGGATTTGAGGTGAAAAGATTTGTTTGACATATTTTTCTTAAGCAGTATTTCCACTTGTCTATATCTCATAGGGGTTTCTCATAGGAGTTGCTCAGATGGTCTAATAGTCAATCCAAGAAGCTCAAAAACTGTTTTGATAATAAGAAAAATAAGTTATCTGAGTTTTTTGACAGCAAACTGAGCTAGTTTTCAGCCATATTATATGAGAGCTCAGACAGGTTAGCATCAGAATGCAAATGTTATAGCTTTACGCAATGAAAAATACAAAACAATTGTTGGTTAGCGACCTTTCTAATTATTAGAATGTAGATGTTAGCTGGCTCTAGGTCGAGAACCTCCCGAGAAAATACAAAACTTTAACTTGCTGATTTCAGTTTCTAGCAAACTGCATTCTCTCTAATGGAGTTGTCACTTAAGATATTATAAACTTATAGCTTCCCTTCCTTTTAGTATGACATCTGGTATGAGAGCCTTGAAGAGATGGATGTAATGATTAATCCAGCGGAATTAACTCGCTTCAACATGTTGTCTCATTTGACTGGCATTAAGGTGCAGCCATTTATAAAAAATGTTCAAGAGTAGGTTACAAAAAATAATGCCCCAAATTTGTAAAATTTCTCATCAAATACCTAACTTTTCAGACTGATTGATTCGGAGCAACCTGTGGTACATTCATCAGAATTTAACTGGAAACGCTATTATAATCTAACAGAGATTGAATCCTGGTTGGATGGCATACTTTTAGACTATGCTCAGGTCACGGAGGGTTTTGTGATTGGACAATCCTATGAAGGTCGTCCTATACGTGGTCTTAAAATATCTCATCAAGCTGATCGGCCTGCCATTTTCATAGAATCTACAATACATGCGCGGGAATGGATAACAGTGGCCACGGCTACCTGGTTGATCAATGAACTGCTCACCTCTGAGGAGGCCAGTGTTAGACAGTTGGCTAATAACTATGATTGGTATATAATACCTGTGCTGAATGTAGATGGTTTTGCGTACACCCATACAAAAGTGAGTGATTGATAAGGGAACACAGCTTACTTTTCAACTTTTTTTTCTTGTACCCAAAGAATCGCATGTGGCGCAAGACACGTCAACCGCATGACAACTCTACTTGCTTTGGAGTGGATGGTAATCGTAATTTTGATTCACATTGGATGGAAAATGGTGGTGCTTCTGATGATCCTTGTGAGGATAGATTTGCTGGTCCGAAAGCATTCTCGGAACCCGAAACTAAAGCTCTGTCTGAGTTTGTGATGGGCCTTAAGGATAAAGTAAAAATTTATTTGGCATTTCATTCCTATAGCCAATATCTGTTGTCACCCTTTGGACATACGGCAACCGAATTTCCTGAAAACTACAAAGATCTAATGGTGGTGGGTGAAGAATTTACCCAAGCCATTAAAAGTTTAATTTATGGCACGGAGTATACTTATGGTTCCACAGCCAGTTTGTTGTGTAAGTAGTTTACTTCAATTAACAAAATGAATGTTGAAAAACTAAAATTGTATTAGATGTGGCCTCCGGTTCTTCGGTGGATTGGGCCTTTAATGAAGTGGACATCAAGATAGCTTACACCATTGAATTTCGTGACAGAGGACGTTATGGTCAAGTGCTACCCGCCACTCATATTATACCCAACTGTGAAGAGTTAATGGCTGGCCTAATTGCCTTAGTTGATAAGGCACACAGCTTGAATTACATTTAAGAAAATAAATAAAATTTTTTGCAGTGTAATGGAAAGTAAACATAAACAACGGAAATTTAATATAATTCTCACTATCTTTATGGCCCATTGGAAGCAAAGGTATTTGCTGAGTTTAGCTACAAAATAGTGTCCAATTAGTCGATTAATGTCTGCAAAGCATTAAGCATGAGGATTACCCACATATTTCTTAGTTTGTATTTGTTTGTGCTAACCCAAGGGGAAGGTAGAGTGCGTTATGATAATTATAGCGTCTATAAGGTTAAGTATGGTAACCTTTGGCAGCGTAAACTTTTACTACAATTGACGGAGCAGCGGGAAAACGTAAGTTTTGATTTAATTGGAAAGCAGATTTGAAGACCAAAAATTTCTTTAATATAGTTTCGACTGTGGCATGAGACACAAAATGAATTGCATTTGATGGTCAGTCCAAAGGCTTTATGGGAATTTCGGCAACAAATGCAATTGGTGAATGTCAGCGCTGAAATATTTATAACAAATGTCCAAGAGTAAGTATAAAATGGGAAAATTGTTGACTAATAACTCAGTGACACATTTTTGAACTCAAAAAGTTGAGAGCGTTGAGAAAATTCTGAAAGGGTGTGAAGGTAGTATAAAAACCCTGTCTTGGTTTGGTCTGATTAGCTGCCGTTTTCTTTTTATGGCACTTTGAATTTTTCAGCTTTAGAGTAGGACTAACGATTCCATATCTCGTGAATTATTGTGAATTTTGGTTTTAAGTCTTTAACAAAGTTGTTGCCCTTGGCTTGGCCAACAAAATATTTCTTTGCAGCAAATCAGAAAAATTATATCTTCATACTTTAAATTACAAAAGTCGGCCAAAAAAGCCAAGTTTTGAGCACTTTCCTACAGTTTTTCAACTTCATCTTGAAACCCGTTTCAAATTTAGACAAGTTATCCAGCAAAATGTTGTAGCTTAGACCAAAATAAACAAACCGCTGCTATTCCAAAATGTTGTAATTAATATCTGTTGGTTTGTGTTGGTTATAAAAAGGCTTATAATCAACCAAAGAAGACCTTGAGCTAGCCAGTTGTAACGTTATTTTTAAAGATTTAATATAATTTCTGCTGCATCATGAAAAGACATTTTTTGTATACATACAAACATACATAAAAGTAAGTGGGGTAGGAGTTCGTTTTGAGGATATCTATAATATATAAATATATTAAAAACTGTTCAATCTGCAACACTGTCAACTTTCCAAGGTTTGTAGTTGGTTTCTGGTTCCTGGTGATAAAACACATCTCCTATATGGCATTTGGGCATATAAACTTGTCCAGTTTCTCGCGAACCAGGGCGACTTTCGATTACAAATACACTTAACAAATATCAAACTACATGGAATACGAAATTAACTAAAATACATTTGATCTCATGGCAGCAGCAGAGGGCGCAGATTTGAAAAGTTAGAAGAAAATTTAAGAATAAACACTCAAAGTTTATAAAACAAATTGGTTTCAGATTGCTGTTTCTGGCTCGGATTGTAGGCTCTGACTCAGTTGCTCAAAATCGGCTTCGGTTAGGTCGATACTTTCGATTGAGGATACCTTCTTGTACTTGGGTCTATTGTACTTGTCCCGAATGGTCGGTATTTTGAGCTCCTCGGAAGCCTTATGGGTTTGACACAACTGTAGCATTACAGTCTTCAGGTCGCTCAATTTATAGGTGGTAGTCTCCTCCAGTTGGGGTGTCCACATTTCCATGCCCAACAAGTGACGTGACAATGCCAGCGAAGCAGCCGATACCAGCGAGGGTAAATAATGCAAAAATGGCTCACCCTCCATTAGAGACAACTCACAAAGCAACAGAGTCAAGTATTTCAACTGCTCGGGCATATTGCACAATACAGCATAGGTGCTGATGAACACAAGTCAAAGGTGAGAACCTTTAATATGACTTGCTACATGCGCAAAACTTGCGTCTTGGTGTAGCTATCGTAGGTGAGAAAGACAAACTCACCCACATCTGGTGGATAGATCTCCTCATATTTGGAGGCTATGAACATGGCTGCAGTGCCCACCAATTGGAATTTAGAGCGCACCACCGTCATCTGGCTGAGGAAACGATCAAGATAGGAGACGGCTAGATACAACGTCTCAGTGTCCAGCTAGTATTCCTCGGATACCTCAACCAGCCAATCGACCAGTATGGAGCGCATCGTGTGATTGATGTCACATTGATGCCGGCGCATATATTGAGCTTTGGTGCGATGTTTCTCTCACTCTTGCGGAAATTCTGCAAGATGTCCATTTGATATTGCACCACCTCAAAGAAACGTTGACGATCATTGCGTGGGGGCAATTTCTTGACCTGCTGCTCCTGTGGTGCCTCTTCATTCTTGCTCTGTTGATTCTTATTTTCATCAGCTATGTCCTGGGCATTGCTGTCGTCAGTTAATTGAACACCGCTCAGGGAGCGATCCACAGACATGGGCGAGAGTACATCAGTAACAGACATGGGTGTACCATCCGAGTCGCATTCATGTTGTATGGCAAAATCGTACTTCACATCGCATAAGTTGAGATTCTCCTTTTCAGCTGCATTGGCCAATGGTTTGCCCACATTTGGCTGTGGTATCAACACCTGAGTATCGCAGTTATCCTCATAAACGGAAAATGTCTTAAGCTCTGCTCAACCACGGGCACAACCACATTGGATTTCTTTGAGACGGCTGCTCCAAAGATGGCATTTTCATCTGTTTTTTGGTTGGCCACACCGCGGGATACCACTTTTCCCGATGGCGCTGGCACCAGGCGCGGTACATTCCCATTGTTGGTATTTAGCACCGCAATAGGCCCACAAGCACGTACAACTGTCATAAAAACTCGAAAAACGAACATTTTCGATAAAAAAGTTAAAATTTTGTTTTCTTTATTTACAGTTTTTAAGTTATGTTTTCTTACTATTTTCCTGATTTAATACAAAACAATCGAAATTTTTGACTGTGTCAACTGTGACTGTGTTTTTCGAGTTTTGGTTCCAATTCTACATGCTTAAAGGCCCGTAACTATACGAAGGTCCAATCGAATGAAGTTGGTATGTTCCAATCGTTTGTTTATCTAAGTCCAAGCTACGTTTTTGTCCTGCATAGCTTAATCAAATTCGTTACAGTTTTCAAGACAAAGTTGAAAAACAATACAAAATGAGGCGAAAGCATTATGATTTTAAGACATTTTTGTAATTTTGAGTATAAAGATGTGACTTTTTTGACTTGCTCCTTAAGAATGTTTTGAAAGCTTAGCCAAGAGCAATAACTTCTTCTAAGAGGTCAAAGCGAAACTCCAAATAGTTTACGAGATATGGAGTTGCGAGTCCCAATCAGAAGCCGAAAACTTCAAAATGCTATAAAAAGAAAAGGGCAGCTAACCAGACCAAACTCAGCAAAGGTTTTTGTACTACCATCATACCCTTTCAGAACTTTCTGGTCTCGACTCTATCAACTTTTTAGTAATGCATAGTGTAAGTAGTCAGTGTGTTTCCGAAAACTCGGTGATTTAAGAAATTAAATCGGAGGAGGAAAATATTAAGAAAGGACGGACGAAAAAAAGTTGAAATTAATAAAAGTAAGAAGGAAACAAAATTATATGATAAAACATAAAGAACTAATTAGTGGCATAGAAAAACTAAACATAAGAGTGAATCGAAGTATAAATAGGGAAAAATTATTGAAAACGGAAGAAGAAAAGAGTTGGACGTTGACAAAAAAGAGAGGAGAAATCAATTTAGAACAGTGTTCAGAGCGTCGCTATCTACTGTGTACATGGGATACTATTTATATGGTAACACTAATGTCAATAGTTAAAATCTGTTAATACCAAACGAAAAAAAGTTTGCATTTTTTTTTAGCATAAACGGTCTCACAACGTCTTCATATACAAGCGCTATTTGTGTTATTTACAGCGAGTTGAAAAATTCAATTTAGCTTTAAAATGAAAATTTCAAAAGAGAGAAAGAAAATTTCAAACTCAGTTCTGTGTATGACATTCCTAAACATTAGTTCCACCAGCATACATAAGATTTGGCATGAAAAAGGGTTTGTTCGCGTTGGACTCCGCATAATTTGACAATCGCTCAAAAAATCTCTCGCCAAATGTATTTTTCAACTTACTGTAAACAACACAAATAGCGCACCAAAATGTTGTGAGACCGTTTAGCTAAAAAATGTCAATCTTAATTTTTTTACAGGAAGACCAAATTTTGGTCCTAATGATAATGGCCATACCCAAGCTCCGGGAATTCAATATCTGTTTTGTTGACGAACCAGTCTTCGTTTAACGTTAGTCCATATTCCCTGGTTTTGGCGTTTAGTGCTTTGGTTATTTTGTTGCTCGTTGTCATATCAGTTTTGTTGCGGATTGCATGGTAGGCATTTTTCTGTTTATTTTCTAGGTCTGTGAGTTCTGTTTCATTGATGGTAGTTTTTAATTTGTGGTAGGTATGCGTCAGGTCTCGCTTCGTAATGCGTATTTGTTTATGTGTTTCCTTGATTTCAATGTTGAGTACTTTTAGTAAAAAATGTGTGACTATTTCTTGCAGTTCTTTTTGTGTGTCGCGTAGTGTAATGGTATGTCATAGGGCGGTTGTTTATGTATATTTTTTGGTACTATTCTGAATTCCTTACACCTAAGTAAATATTTTAGTCTCTCTCGCTGTTTTGCGAGTCGTTTCTGACACTTAAAATACGACTTAATCTTTACACACCTGAACATATTAATAGGTACACACTGGAATTTTTTTAATATAGATGGTTTTTTCGTACTTTTAGTGTTGACAACTTTTTAATTTTTGGTTTTTTTTTTTGTTGTTGTCAATGTCTGGCCACACTGTGACAAAGAGTTGAAAGAGGGGCTGCCCCGTATATCAAAGCTTTTCTATAAATTGCGAGTCCACCACACATGTCGCCTGATCATAATAATAAGTACAGTCTCCGTTTCTCACAAGTATCAAGTAAATAATTTTGTAATTAGTGATCTTTTGGTAACTGAAGGTAAGTTAAGTATAGCTCCTGTCAATACAGAGAATTAAATAATTATTTTTTTCAGAAAAAATGGGTCGAAATTCTCATTGTACTAAAGAAGGAGCTCGATTGGTTCTTAGTCTGAGAAAAGAAGGCAAATCTTTACGAGCCATCGCCAAATTAATGAACAGGTCGCATAATTTTGTTAAAAATGCATTAGAAAGAAAACCAAGACAGGAAACCCGTGGAAGGCCACAAAAAACAACAGAAACCCTTGACCACTACATAGTAACTTTGAGCAAAAAGGACCCATTTAAGTCATCGAAGGCTATTGCAGCCGAAATTGGGAATTCAGTTAGTGCTCCAACTATCCGAAGACGACTACCAGGGAAGAATTGCCAGAAAAGTCCCACTTATGCGCAAAAAAAATATCACCATGAGGCAAACTTCTGCAAGGGACCACAAAGACTGGGTAGGATGCACCGGGGAGAAACATATTATGGAGCGATGAAACCAAGATTAATTTGTTTGGGAATGACTGTGAAAGGAATGTTCGACGCCCTAATGGAAAGGAATTCCATCCACGGTTTACAAAAAAAAACAGTCAAACATGGAGGTGGCAATATAATGGTATGGGGTTGCTTCTCCTGGTACGGCGTAGGTCCAATTTATCAGACTACGAACAAAATGAATGCTGAAGATTACAAATCTATTTCGGAAACAGTTATGGTACCGTATGCTGAGGAAAATATGCCATTACGTTGGGTATTTCAGCAAGAAAATGATCCTAAACACACATCAAGGCTGTTATCTAAATTTTTCGAGGACCAAAAAGTTGACGTTCTGAATCCCCGACCAGTAGAGACCTGCCAGGCTCTTATTAAAAGTATGCCAAAAAGAATAGCAGTAGTGGACAAAAATAGAGGTGGATACACTGGATAATATTGGGAAATAATTGGGAAATACTAATTTACCTAAAAAAAAGAACACAAAATGGAAATTAACATTTTTTTTCTTACCAACACATGAAGTGTACCTATTATTATGATCACACTGAAAACGTATCTGAAACACAAAATGATCTCTTTTATGTTATATTATTATTCTATGTTACAATTAAGTTTATTTTATTAAAAACAAATAGTTTAATAAACAATGAGAACAAATTTTAAGTTTGAAACAATGAATAAAACTGTTTTCTGTTACCTTAAAGTCAGAGTTGATGTGTGTACCTATTAATATGATCAGGTGTGTAGGTATTTTGAACTTTGCCCGTCTAGAGGCGGTCTTGGGCACTAGAGGGTTAAACTTTGACATTGCAAAAACAGCATTGGCAAGAGTATAAAAACTTCGGCACAAATAAAGTTAGCTTGGCCTTCTCGTTTTCCACTTTTTTCCGAAATTTAAAATATGGAATATATTTTAGTGATTGGACTTGCAAATTTTTTACAATTTTAATTTATCCAACTTTCCATAGTTTAATCGACAGTGAGCAGTTGTTGAACATCAAAACGTCTACCGCTTTCAATTGGAAGCGTTATAATAATTTGGCGGAAATTTATGAGTGGCTGGACAACATATTGTCCACTTATCCAGATGTCACTGAAGGTTTTGTTTTGGGTCAATCGTTTGAAGGTCGCACCATACGTGGCATTAAAATTTCATATAAGAAAGGAAATCCTGGTGTGTTCATAGAGTCCAATATACATGCCAGAGAATGGATTACTTCAGCCACGGCCACTTGGTTAATCCAACAGTTTCTTAGCTCAAGTGATGAGTTAATACGAGAATTGGCTGAGAATCATGATTGGTATATAGTGCCGGTGCTGAATGTAGATGGTTTTGTGTACACTCATGAAAAGGTAAGTAGAGAGCGGGAAATCACCAAAAAGTCAGTAAATTTAAGTTCTTTCCCCAGGATCGATTGTGGCGCAAGACGCGCCAATCTTCGCCCATATCCAGTTGCATTGGTGTAGATCCCAATCGCAATTACGATTCGCATTGGATGGAAAATGATGGTGCTTCCGATAATCCCTGTGCTGAGGATTATGGTGGACCGTTTGCTTTCTCTGAGCCCGAAATTCAAGCCATGGCCAATTATGTGAGCAGCATCAAGGAGAAACTGAATGTCATGTTGGCTTTCCACTCGTACAGTCAGTTACTGCTCTCACCCTATGGTCATACTGATGAGGAGTATCCCACAAACTTTGATGATCTAATGGCAGTGGCTCAAGCCTATGCTGAAGCTGTGGAGAACTTACCCTATGGCACTGTGTACAGATATGGCTCCGCAGCTGGCATACTTTGTAAGTGTGAATATGAAATTGTACTTTTTGGAAACTTTTATAAACAACAACATTCGCTGCAGATACCGCTTCGGGGGCCACCAATGACTGGGCCTAATGAGCAGGATATAGAAATCTCCTATACCATTGAATTTCGGGATACGGGCCGTTATGGTTTTGTACTGCCACCTGCACATATTGTACCCAATGCTGAAGAGGCTTTAATTGGCATTAGAGCTTTGTTAAAAAAGTGTAAAGATTTGGGTTATCTAGAGGTTAAGTATTTGGAGTCAAGTGACCAATAAAGCCATAAAAAGATTAGATGAAAATAAACCTTTTGTGTGGGTTTTTTAAATACGTGCTGAGAGGTTTTTTTGAAATCAGTTGCTCGACGACATGAAGCTGTTGTGGTTCTTTGCTAGTTTGGTGGTCCTGGTTAATGCAGGATCACTAAGGGATATACCCAAAAAACGCTACGATAACTACAGTGTTTATAAGCTAAGCATACAAAATGATAAGCAATTGGAGTTGATCAACCAACTAAGTGAACGAATTGAAAAGGTGAGGAAAAAGTGCAAAGAAACAAAGTTCATTTAGTTAAGAGTTTTGTTTTGTATATTTTTTCAGTTTAACATTTGGAAGGATTATGACGAACATTCGAGGGAAATTGATATTATGGTTAATCCCGTAGAGTTGAAGCCATTCCAGGAGTTATTGAAGCTACATAATATTAGCAGTGAAGTGATCATTGCCAATGTACAGGAGTAAGTACATACAGTAATAGTTTAAGGTGCAAAAGCTATAAATGAAAGTCAAGTGATTTAGATTAAATTGAGGAAAAACCCAGTTGAGTAACTGAGAATTTTTCTTTTTTACAAATTTTTAATTTGAAGGCAACAGCCAAATAAGCTAGGGAACCAAGGCAATTATTTTTGATACAAAAATATTATTTTTGCTACACATTAAGCTTTAACGCTCTTATTTCAATGCCTGGCCTAGCTGACTTATTAAAACCTCTTTCTCCCCGCTCTCTGCATAATAAAGAATTTGCGAAAAGCATGCAACAATTGTCTCGCTTTGCTTGTGTAATTCAATTTCAAATGTGTTCGAAAAATCCCATATTAACTTAAGAAATCATGATATTCGGATATTCGAAACATAAAACATATATTAAAGTAAAGAGTGAACCATTGAGGCGAATCGAAACCACGGTTCATTTAGATGTCGTAATGAACCGATCGGGAAGCTTAATAGCTGTGTGAACCACGCTCTTGAAAATATTCTCTTCTTTATAGAATTTTAAAAAAAAACGAGTTTTATTCGTTCTTAATTTGATTATTATAGAAGAGGGGACTGAATATAAGTAGCTGAGCAAAGAAAGACTCCTATGTATAGTCCCAGCGCGTCCAAATCTTGTCTGCTCTGCGGCAACGACGTCGACACTAGAGGTGGAGAACTATCGATAGCGGGCGCCATCGATATTCGACGATAGTTTATTTTGAACCATCGATAGTGCCATCGATAGTGTCGATAGCGCCATCGATAGTATAGCCCAACAAACAAATTTATTTTAAACGAATACAATAAAATTATGGTTTATTTTAACCAAGGGTTACGGTTTAAAAGTAAAAGAATGTTTACATTTTTTTCCTTGAGTCGGGTTCGCCTGTCTGAAATAATTTGGCCCGCCTTGCTGAATGCCCTTTCTGCAGAGATATTTGCAAAAAAGTCTTCCAATAGCGGGAAAATCAGTTTGATTCACCTGGAAAAAAAAGTAATATATTTAATTATATAGAACTTATAATTCGGCACTTTTAATTAAGGCATACCTTCATCCATAACAGAGGGTCCATATCTTGTGCGGCAATTGCCCTCTCCAGATATTGCCTTTTGGTCAGAATTGCATCCACTCGTGAGTTTCCAACTTTGTTCATCGATCGCTCGCCCAAAAAATCAAACAAAGTGTCCTGGGAATTTGTATCCGGTGCGACGGGCAGATTAATTGGGGTCTCTCTGACGGGGAAATTTGCAAGCTCATTTTCAAAAAATGTTGCTGCTTGTTCAACGTTTGAGCTGTGTTGAAATCCATTTTTTTTGAAGCGTGGATCCAATAGCATAGCCATCCTGCAGACTGTTTTTTGCTCATATATGGAAAGACGTTTCTTTATTGATTCCATTAATATTTTGTTTAAAGTTTTTCCTTGCAAGGCTTGAAGCAAAGGTACAACACTTTCGATTTTGCGAAAAAGCATATGCCATGGGTATAATTAGCGATATGGTTACGTACTTTCCGCCAGAAATTTTCTCACTTGCTTGCTGAAAGAAAGCCAATACTTTTTCGATATCTTTTAGCACAAGTATTTCCTCAGCAGTATTGTTGTTGATAGTAAGACTTTGGCAATGGCATCGTTCGTTTTTATAATACGCTCAATCATGAAATAGAAACTATTCCACCTAGTGGGTGTTTCTTGGAGCAAAGTATACTCTGAGCCTTCTTGAGCTAATTTGAGTTTTTCATTCGCTATCGTGCTTTGCTTAAAAAATCGAACGATTGATTTACACTTAGTAAATAAATCTTGAAGCACTGCGTCATCAACTTTTAAAGCATCTTGCACCTCCAGATTGATCGTATGCGCAAAGCATGGCAGATTGCGAATGTGTAATAGTTCACATGCTTTAAGCATTGAGCTGGCATTATCAGTAACAATACATACAGTTTTGTTGAGGATGTTCCAATCAATAAATGTTTCTCGCAATGTGTCAGCAATGTTTTGCGAACAGTGATTAGTTGTGCTTAACAGTTTTTTCGTAGCCAAGGATGCTGTTTTTAATTCGTGATTATACACAAAATGGCCCGTCACAGTCAAAAAACTAGCATTGGCACTTGATGTCCACAAATCACATGTAATTGCTATATCCGAAACATTTTGAAGTATTGCTGATAACTTGGCAGAGGTTTCCTTGAAATAATTAAACATTAGCACATCTAGTAAGTGCGTCTTGCTTGGTAATTTATATCTAAGATCCAATACCTGAGTGTATTGTAAAAACACTTCATTTTCTACAATATTATAGGGCTGCACATCTTTGGCAACCATCTCAGTTAGGGCTTTATCAATGTCGGTCTTTCTTTTAGAATTTGAATCATACAAGACGGCTCTTTTAAAGTAGGACGCTACGGAGTTCATACTTGATCTTCAACTGCTGCTTGTAGACGCAGTGTCGTTCCTCTCAGCACGTACAGCTTGTGTGATAGATTCTGGATTTTTACTTTCCAGGCCAGGATGAACCCTTTTTAAATGGTCGTGCAAGTTTGATGTATTGCCGCTTGTCTTATATTCTTTGCCACAGTCAAGACATTTTGCAAATTTTTTGACGTCGGACATCTTAAAATACTTCCAACATGTGAAATTTTGCTTTTTTTTTGGCACTCTGCCGAACTGGTTCAGAATCCCTTTCAGAGTCTGTGCTGGTGCAATCGCAGTCCTGCTTGTCGGTACTTGAGGCGGACACTTGACGTTTACCTTAAATTCGACACATTATCGACCTAAACACTTATGTATAATATATTAAACATACCTAGTTTTAAAAAGCGATCCATATCTACTAATTTTTTCTTGTTTGTAATTGCTGACACAGAATAGGCGCGAACAAATTTTTTTAGCGATGTGTAGCAATGTGGGAAATATGTTTGCATTCCTCTGTTTGGTACCGTAACCAGTCTTTGTTGTTTTTCTCAAATTTATTTATGTCAGAATGTTTTTCTCTCCATTTCATTGCCAATTTTGAAGTGAAATTTTGGATTCACTTAGAAATTTCAAAGCTTTGACTATTGCTATAATTGGACCTAGCAAGAATATTGTGAAATAAAAATATGAATCCACAGAAATATTTTGTTTAGGAGCGTCAATTTCCATACGCCATACCAAAAATAACACACGCATGGCCCCTGACATTTTCGCAAAAAAAAAAATTTCTTCAGTAAGTGGACGAAGGTGGTTCCAAAATTTGGACATTTCACATCACATCACATCATACAATTTTTAGAAACAACAATTAGAGCGAATGCTGTCGAATGAAGAAAGTTTAGCTCTACGAAAGTTGAATGTACTAGTAAAAACTATAAGTTAGAATATCGCCTTAAACAACCACAAGTGTACGGCACGAAACACAATGACAAGTCACCAAAACACATCTTAGACCTTAGAAGTTAATTATAAACACTTAATTTAATTTTTCTTTCAAATTTACCAATTTTGCGTAAATTAGCAGCGGTCACCCAAAAAAAAGCGGAAACGCTTATGTATGCAGCTGGTGCAAACATATGTTAGTTTGATGACTCCCAGCTGTGCGAATATTGAGAGCAAAAGAAAAACAAAATGTTTTTGCCCTATCAAATATATTAGTAATCGATTACAAAACGAATTTGGCGCATATATTTATTTTGAAAATTCAATTAATCGGAGCTAATCTGGCCGTTTTTCCCACTGTGCCCTGGTCTAAATCGTTAAAAAACTGTGTCAACTGTGTAAAGGCCTTTAAGAACAAAATAATGTTAATTTAATTGATTTTAATCTTTTAAATATTTAATGGTAATTTTTCCGTTCTAAAAGACCGAATTATTCTTACAAAATTTACGTAAAATTGTTGCCTATACCCATTTTTTTCCTAGGGAACTCATTTAATCCACTTAATTGCTGGCGATTAGTTGCCTCGATTAGTTAACGATCAGCAAGTACAATAAAAACTTTATTGACCAATTTAACCAATTTAGACTTATTGATGAAGAGCAAATTACTGGCCGAGATAGCACCACTAACTTTGGTTGGAAAAAATACTATGAACTGGCTGAAATTGAGGCTTGGCTGAATGGTATACTGGCTGCTTATCCCGATGTGACCGAAGGATTTGTTGTGGGCAAATCTTTTGAGGGACGCACCATACGTGGCATTAAGATCTCGCATAACGCCGGCAAGCCGGGCATTTTCATAGAGTCCAATATACATGCACGCGAATGGATAACTTCGGCCAGTGCCACATGGTTTATCAATGAGTTGTTGACCTCTAAGGAGCCCAGAGTGCGTAATTTGGCGGAGAATTATGATTGGCATATTGTGCCGGTGTTCAATGTGGATGGGTTCGAGTATTCGCATCGTAGGGTGAGTTTGAAAATGTTAAGATTTTTTTCAATTTAATTTTTTTTTCTTGATTTAGGATCGCATGTGGCGTAAGACGCGTCAGCCGCATGCAACCAATGCCTGCATTGGTGCCGATGCCAATCGTAACTTTGACTCGCATTGGATGGAGAATAATGGTGCTTCCAGTAATCCCTGCAGTGAAACTTATGGTGGTCATTCGCCCGAATCTGAGCCAGAAGCTAAGGCTTTGGTGGGGTATTTAAAAGAGATCAAGGATCAATTCAAAGTGTATATATCCTTCCATTCGTATGGCCAATATTTGCTGTCACCTTATGGGCATACTAAGGCTGAATTGCCGGATAACCATGATGATCTGTTGGAAATAGGAGCCGATTTTGTGGCTGCAGTTAAAAGTTTGCCGTATGGTACCAGCTACCGTCATGGATCCACTGCTATTGTGCTCTGTAAGTATATTGTGGTATCGAATACTCAGTATGGAATACTGAAATCAATTATCGAGTACTGAGTATGAAATACTGAGTATGGAGTACTGAGTATATGGAACTGAAAATCGAGTTCTGAATATTGAGTACTGAGTATCGAATACGGTTTATTAAGTGCTGAGTATCGAACTCCAACTGAATATCAAGTACAGAATATCAAACACTGAGTATTGAGTACGGAATATCGAGTACTGAGTATCAAGAACTGAAAATCGAGTATTGTATATTGAGTACTGAGCTTTAATTACTGGGTATTAAGTGACGATTACTGAGTATCGAGTACTGTTTATCGAATACTGAGTATCAAGAACTGAAAATTGAGTACAATAAATCGAGTTTGAGTATTGATTACTGAGTATTAAGTTCCGATTACTGAGTATCGAGTACTGAGCATTGAAAATTGAGTATTGAGTACTGAGTATCGAGTACTGAGTATTGAATACTGAGTATTGAGTGCAGAATATCGAGTACTGAGTATCAAGAACTGAAAATCGAGTACTGTATATCGAGTCCTGAGTATCGAATACTGAGTATTGAGTACTGAGTATAAAGAAATGAGAATTTTGAGTACTGTATATCGAGTACTGAGTATCGATTACTAAGTATTAAGTACCAATGACCGAGTATCGACTACTGAGCATAGAAATTCTGAGTATTAAGTACTGAACATCGAGTACTGAGTGCCGACTAATGACTTTTGAGTACTGCGTATCGTTTACCGAGTATCAAGAACTAAAAATCGAATACTGAGTACCAATTACTAATTACTTTAACATTCAATTGCAGATGTAGCATCCGGCTCCTCCGTGGACTATGTCTATAATGAACTGGACAAAAAAGTGGGCTACACCATTGAGTTCCGTGATACGGGTCGCTATGGTTTCATACTTCCCCCCGTGCAAATCCTACCCAATTGTGAGGAACTTATGGCCGGCATGGTGGCTTTGATTGACAAGACTCAGAAGTTGGGTTATTTTAATTCAAATTAAATGTTTTATATTCAAAAAATTTAAAGTTCATTAAAGTATTTCATATATGAGGTCAACAGATCGTCCATTTTATAGCCTTGACTGGTGCTGCATAACAATTTGGAGGCTCCAATCATATTACCAAAGCGTATATGAAAATGATTCTTTCCCGAGCTCCACATGCCTAGCTGAGTGTAGTCATAGCTGATCAAACTCAGCTTGGTCTTGGCATCCAAAACATGAAAACCCGTGCTATTGATGGCTATCAACAGATTTTCCGGTAGATTCTCCTCATTCAGTTGCTTCACCACAAAGAAGGTGGAGCCAAAACATGGTTGCTTGCTGAGTTCCTTCAGAAACATTAACTTGGCTTGCTCCTCCTCCAGCTGTTGATGTTGCCTAAGATGTGGCAACAGCTGATGACGCCATTCGTTAAACGTTTGTAATTGCAGTAAATCTTCAGGCACCAGACCCGGCAACACCTCAGCCAGACGCTGCAGATTTATACCATAATCCCTGACCTCGGCTTGATATATCAGCCCAGCCATTAGCAAGGCCTGCTCCCTTTCAATGGCATAGTAACCCTTCAAGTATTTATGCAACTCCTGGGGATAGCTAAAGATTAAATCTCCCTGCGGATCCTCGCCTGGTTGATTGTTGATCCACAGTTTGCGCATAAAATGCAACTGATAGTGCTGACCCTCACTGGCCGAACGCAAAGTCTTCTGCTGACGCAGCCAGTAGAGCAGTTGACTAATGAAATCGAACACAAATTCCGTTTCGGGCATGGCGTAAACCCTTTCGCCTGTCTTCAAAAATATGCTATAACCCAATTGCGATTTCAGCTCCAAGCGCTGAGCTATCTCCTTGATCAGCTCAGCTCCGCGTGTATGGGATTCTATTTCAAAGGCCTCCACGGTGTCATCCGGAAAATAGATTTTATGATAGATGTGCATACAACGTTGCTGTATACCCTCCACTTCTATCAAATGTGGCGACTGCTTGCGTTGTCCATGTTGCAGGGTGCGCTTAAGACGCTTCAGACAGGCATCAGCCAAAGCATCAGCACGTATGCGCAGCAGCAGAATAAGCTCACGCATAACCAAGACACTGGGAGCCATTAATCCAGTGGCCAAATACAGCAAATCCCAACCGCGTAGCTCACTCTCCAGTGAGGGATTATCACTGAGCTGTTTCATGAGCTGACAATAAAGCTCATCGCAGAGCAGGGAATGCTGAAGCGCTGGCTGAAAGATTAGACCGGTGTTAACAGGCAGATTACCGCGCGCTATTTCGCCCATATACTGAGGAGGAAAAGAAAAGTATAATAATTAATTAGAAGATATGCAAATCAAAATAAACACTTAATGTAGAAATTGGGGCATTTGACAGTAGGGACTATATTTGGACAATTTTGAGAAAATATAGCGACCCAGGCGCAGGCCAGCGACTGAAATGCTGTTGGCTCTATTGGAACAAGCCTTGGCATGCGTTTGGTTCGTGTCGGTTGGCCAGCATTCAAATATTATATGTCAATCAAATGGTTTAGATTCGTTTCATTTTCACCGTTCCTAACTTCTAACCTTGGGTGCTCTGCAATGTTCTCAACAGCTGAGCCGTAAATACAAGAAGGAGCAGCCTCAATCCTTAATCGATGGCAACGCCTCCGCGCTCTGAACCAGCAATTTTAATCTCGTTGGAAAACTGAATACCTCAGAGAGCTCAACTAACGGAATAAATGACGATCTCCCACTGCTCGCAACCTGAACGGTCTCGCTGCCAACCTGAGCAACCCATCTGCACCATCAGAACCCGCAATTGCTGCCTACGGCAATGAATCGCCCGCAGCGGCTTACCCCCTAAACATCGTGAAGGTCAGGTCTAAAATGAGCAAGGACTTCAGGTTGCAAGTGGTCCTAAAGGTTGATCCGAAGCTTCACTTTCGTACACCAACTGCTTTCATTGATCCGAAAGTAAAGGAAAAGTTCGGCTACATTTCCTTGTCTGACGAAATGTTGTATAGTTCTTGCACCGTTGCACTAGTTCTCGGAGCGGACGTCTATGGGGATGTGTATCGTGCTGGAGTTCTCCGTAGTACTGCAGGGCTTTCCAGTGCCGCACTGTGCAGTGTTTGGCTATATACTGTCCGGCTCTTGCCGTTCCTAAAGCGTGTTGTATAGTTATGCTTAATGTTATAAGAAAGACTGAAGTCCACATATGAAGTTGTTCCTATCTGAAGTGCCTTATTTCGCAACTATATTGCAAGGGCGGCGGGATGTTTAGATTCGTTTCATTCTCACCGTTCCTAACTTGTAAGTTAATTGTATACTCAGACGCTGACAATTTTATCAGAGTCCATCTAATTACATAGCTCAGGAAATTCGCTCTTAAAATTTGTCAGAGCGAATACTGAACAACCAACAATTCGCTTCGGACCTGCCAACTCGTTGTTTTGAAAACAGCTGATAAATTGTCGAAGAGGGGTCTGGAAATTATAAAACTTGTTTGTTAATTGTCAGAGGTATCTTTGAGAATCAAACAAGACCAAAAATCAAAACTACAATTATATGGACAACTGAGAGGTGGACAAACAAGTGAAGCTGAACAAAGTAGGCGAGTCACAACCAATTTTAAGCATTTCGATACCGGCAGCTGCATCACTTGTGGCGGCTCTGTATATTTGCCCAATGTATGCACACCACCTGAGTTAAATAGGGTATAAGTAACAACACAAAAGTGTGTTCACTACAGATGAAGATTAAATTTAATTTTTAAACAAATCGCCCTAACTAACTGATTGCTGATTAAGTTTCATTATTGTATGAACACAATGTGACGCACTGTACCAGCACGCACAAATAAATAAAGTAATGAAATAACGGCTGGTTGTGAATTTGAATGATAACATATTTGCGCCTCAGTTCGTTATCGATTATTAGTCGATAATTATCTAAGGCTACCCTACACAATGCTCAGGCTGGCGTGAGCCAAAAGCGAGCAAACGATATAAAAGGCCGTCACCAGTCCAAGCCAAAGCATAGAAAAACTAACATAGAAGCACACTTTGCTGCGTCGGCAACTTTTCACTCAGACATTTGTCAGCTGTTCGCTGTCATTTTGGCTCTTTGAGTTATTTTTTGACTCTCTGAGTTTTTTTTTTGACTATGTCCATCTCCCTCTAACCACCGTGTTTTCCTATGTCGACAATAATTTTGAGTAACAGATTTTGTTGTCACTATTGAAGTATCTCCTTGTCACAATGGCGTTAACATCACTCAAAAAAGAGCGGCGTTTCAAAGTGTGCTTCTATGTTAGTTTTTCTATGGCCAAAGTCACTTCATCACCAGAGCTCTCAGCGCTAGGGTAAGCCATAGAGTTGAATCTACAGAAAATGAAATTTGAGCCATAGAAAAACTAACATAGAAGCACACTTTGAAACGCCGCTCTTTTTTGAGTGATGTTAACTCCATTGTGACAAGGAGATACTTCAATAGTGACAACAAAATCTGTTACTCAAAATTATTGTCGACATAGGAAAACACGGTGGTTAGAGGGAGATGGACATAGTCAAAAAAAAAACTCAGAGAGTCAAAAAATAACTCAAAGAGCCAAAATGACAGCGAACAGCTGACAAATATCTGAGTGAAAAGTTGTCGACGCAGCAAAGTGTGCTTCTATGTTAGTTTTTCTATGACATCTGGGACTTTCCTTGTTATTAAAATTATTTATATGATTTTCTTTATATATATTTTGTGAGTTTTTTGATTTTTGGCCTATGGACGAAACTAGCGCGCTGATAGAATGTTTTTTATTCTCTATTTTGAACGGATTGAATTGAAATTCGAGGTAAATTCGAATTTTGTGAAAAACACTGAGTCTGAGTCAAAACTTTGCGTGATAGCAGCGCGATTTTTTTTGGAAAATGCCCTCTTTTAAACTGGGTTGCAGGAACGCAATGTGTTATTTTAGCCACTTTATATAGGCGGGAATAAATATATTTTTTGCTTCTTCACTCGCACACTAACACAAATCGGTATTCTTTTTCTATTTCTCTATCCTTCCCGAAATTTTCCACTGCTGTCATCGTTCTCCGAAATGGCATTATCACCTTGTATAGTTTTTGGTCGCATGGATTTGTTTAAGTTTTCATGGTATTCCAGCGATTCATTCTCAGCTAACATCTGGGATGATTGCGCGGTTATTGTCTAGTATGGGGACTCACCTCCTAATAATGTCCATCATTAACTATCATTTCTGTTGCTGGATTATACAGCAGTTCAATTGCCTGAAAGATGTGGTGAATCTTGTCTTTGCCCCATTCACAAAGACATTACCGTTTGTGAAACCTAAATTTTGCCAAATATCCGAGTTAATTATATTTGTTCCTTACAAAATATGGCAATTCGGCCTTAACATCCCATTTAAGTCTTTCTATCATGCATCTATCAGGCATGTTCTCAATTCCACTTCCACGGCAACTTGTCGAAAGTGGAATTGATTTGTGTTCTCTGTCCCTTTGTTGTAGCAGGCCACACCGAAAAAATAGTTCGGTAGTTTACAGTCAGCTGCACAATTTTCAAATTTTTTTTTCCCCCATAATATACATTTGTGACGTCAAGTCAAGAACCTCACCCTAATACAGTTAAAAATCAATTAAATTTTACTTAAATATGACAAATAGTATTTCCGAAAGCATAGGTATGTAAATTGGAGATGTACTGACGAGCTGGCAACCCTGGTGTTAGTAGTTCATGAGCAGTGGTTCGTTCATATGCGTCAACGGAGTCGGGCTAAGTTGTTGCGTGTGAAGAATCACATTTGTTCACCATATTTGATAACCTCCCATATGTCAATTACCCATATATACTCATAGGTGAAACTATTTTCATGAAGTCCCAAAAGTTTTGTTCCCACCCATGCCCAATAGAGAGAAAGAGAGAGAGGTAGAACGCAGCCCACTGCAAGCAGAAAAGAGAGACGGCAGCGAACGTCGCATACAAGATAGAGCAAAGCTATAAACAACAGCGCGGCAAAGCTACAAGGGTCCGAGCCGACCGCCGAAAATGGACAGCAGCCTTGTCCCACGCTTGACAACGGGGCAGCGAGAATTAAGTAGTTGGTAGCTTCAGACGCGAGAGGTCGAGCTCCTCAAAATCGCTCCCTACCGACCAAGTTACCACGCGGGTGTACAAAATCCAGTTTCCAAGACTAACTGAAACGGCATAGTTACATAATTCCGACGACATAATTTCGCCCAGTACATTTGGAATCGAAATTATGTCGTTTTGAAACGACATTGTTCCGACAAAATAAAACGACATTATTTCTCTCGAAATCATTATTGTAATATTATTATAATATGGGCCACAGCGGTAAGGGCTTTTGATTAAATCACCGTAAATTATAATTGTAAATACCAATATTTTATACAGCTGTAACTGTTATTGAAAAATAACTGTTTTGCCCACCCCTAACACTAGTAGTGACACGTTATCTATCGATATTTAATTCAATGTACCCCTGCACTGGCCTTCTTCTTTTCTCTTTGTCCACGGCCTTAGAGAATTTTAACAGCACTTCAAGGATGGTACCAGAGGCATCTTCAGAATCTAAGGATGCCTTGGACTGTTGTCAATTGTTTTATGAGGATGTCCCCACAGCACACAAATCACTGCAGGAAGTAGAGGAGGCGTTACCTGATGGTAATACAATTCCCACAGCAAATGATTTTTTGTCGGCTACGATTGAACAAATTTCTAAATTCGCAAAAGTACCCCAAGTAAAACAGGAGCCTCTGGTACGATGAGATGCTGGATAAACCGCTTCCCAAATTGGAGCAACGCAACCGAACCTAGCCGGAGCCAAGCAGCAAAAGCTATCTGAAGTAATACCCAAAGGTTCATCACCAAACCACATGGAGGAAATTCTCCACAAAATGCCGAGATGTTAGCGGAGAAAGAATCGCTGGAATACCATGAAAATTTGAACAAATCCTGGCGCTCGCAGTTCAACTCTAGTAATTGCGACCAAAAACTATACAAGGTGATAATGCCAGTTCGGAGAACGATGACAGCAGTGGAAATATTTCGGGAAGGATAGAGAAATAGAAAACCGATTTGTGTAAGTGTGCGAGTGAAGAAGCAAAAAGTATATTTATCCCCGCCTATATCAAGTGGCAAAAATATCACATTGCGTTCCTGCAACCCAGTGTAAGGAGGGCATTTCCAAAAATAAAAAAAACTCATCTCTAGCAGCGTGCAAGCACAGTTTTGTCAGACTTGACTGACGCGTGTGTAAGATTTAACTCGAATTTTCATTCAATCTAATCAAAATGGAGTATAAAAACTCATATCTAGCATCGTGCAAGCACAGTTTTGTCAGACTTACCTCGAATTTCAATTCAATCAAAATCAAAATGGAGTATAAAAACCATGCTAGCTGCGTGCACGCACAGTTTTGTCAAACTTGAGTGACTTGCGTGTGTAAGGAAATTGAGATTTAACTCGAATTTCCATTCAATCTAATCGAAATGGAGTATAAAAACTCATCACTAGCTGCGTACAAGCACAGTTTTGTCAAACTTGAGTGACGCGTGTGTAAGATTTAACTCGAATTTCCATTCAATCTAATCAAAATAGAGTATAAAAACTCATCTCTAGCATCGTGCACGCACAGTTTCGTCAAACTTGACTGACGCGTTTACCTCGAATTTCAATTCAGTGAAAATCAAAATAAAAATGGAGTATAAAAACCATGCTAGTCAAAAATCAAAAAAACGATCACCAAATATTTGGATAACATGTAAACAAATTGTCTCTTAAGTGTCCAATCCTTTTAATGGCAAACCGGGTTTTCCTAATAAATCTAACATGACTTTCTAAAAATAGCAAGCTATTTTACAAAACAAAATCTCACGTCAAAGAATGTTCCGGACTAAATTATTTCGAATGAATTTAGAAGCTGAAGGTAACGAGGCGCCCATTTCGATATGGACGTAAACGGTAAGAAAAATATTTAGAGCGCAAACTTAAAGAATTATTTAATTGTGCACAGGGATGCCACCTGTGCAATTCAATGCGAATTTTAATTATTATTTAAAATAATGTAAATAAATAAAGTCCCAGATGTACTCTGAATCTGCACGTCGAATGAACCTTTGAACCGCCTGCTTTGTTTCTATTCGGAAATCGCACGCAGGGAGTCGGACACAGATGCCGACTCGCAAACAGCATACCACGGTGTTGCCTCGACCGATGCCGCGCCCTAAGTGAATCATGCTTCGTTTTGCCACTGGTTTTATAGGCCGCCGGCGCAGTCGTCAGCGGTGACGGCGCAGTCGTCAGAGGTGACAGCGCGCGTCATCGATAACACGCTATCGTACGCTATCGACAGCTGATCGCCTATCGTCTTTGGGCGCGCGCGGCATGGGTTTGAAAGTGCGCGCGTGATTTGAATTTATTAATATTAACTAATGTTTTTGGTTTTACGCTGTTTACACTGCGGTCGTACGACCTTTTTTTTGGTAATTTTTGCCTGAGACTGGTCGTTCGGCCATATAAAATTATGGCAGTTGACTTTGAATTTGGGACAACCGAACAAAATCAGTGCTGCCAGACCGTATTTACCCCAAAAATGTGGCAGCCTTGCGCAATTTTTATCGATAGCTATCAAATTTTGAACCCGCGTGCATTCGAGAAAACTCTTTAAATTGGACAGGAGTTGCCTTGGGCAAGTGTTGCTAACGCCTCTAAGGACGGTCGAACTCGCCCTAAGTGAACAATTCTTCATTCAAAATGAGGTGTTGAAAAATTGACTTTCCACTTAAATGCAAATATCTCAATTCTCAGCTCGCAATGCACGATCTACCAGCATATTCGCCATGGTTTTGGCTGTCTTTCAGTGAAGGACTCATCAAAATCATGTGGAGCGTTTTCGAGATATCTTCATTTTTGTGAGACCACCTACGTTGCTCGCAATACAAAAAGCACCTGTTTGGCGTAGGCTTACATATGCTTATAAATATCTCGATTTACAGCTCGCGTAGCGCAATGCACGATATACCAGTGAATTCGTCATGGTTTTGGCTGTCTTTCAGTAAACGGTGGCCATCGTATTTTACTCATTGTTATTGCCCTGAATTATCAGCAGAAAGCAAAATGCACAACTTTTTTTGACTAAAATATATTTCAAACAAGATTGCGCCTACTGTTTAAATTCAAATCAACAGTTTGTTGGTGATGACACATTCTGTTTCCATAGAGTAACGAGTTCTGCCAGAGAGTAGCGAGTACTTTTTTATACACAATTTTTAAGAAATGACAGAAATGAAGGACAAAATGAAAAGGCAAATCGTATGGAAGAAATGATGCTTCATTTCTTGGGTGGAAATAGGCTATTAAATAATAGTCACCATATCTAAACATTAGTTCATGTTAATAAATTCAAACCACGCGCGCACTTTCAAACCCATGCTGCGCGCGCCCGCAGACGATAGGCGATCAGCTGTCGATAGCGTACGATAGCGTGTTATCGATGACGCGCGCTGTCACCTCTGACGACTGCGCCGTCACCGCTGACGACTGCGCCGGCGGCCTATAAAACCAGTGGCAAAACGAAGCATGATTCACTTAGGGCGCGGCATCGGTAGAGGCAACACCGTGGTATTCTGTTTACGAGTCGGCATCTGTGTCCGACTCCCAGCGTGCGATTTCCGAATAGGAACAAAGCAGGCGGTTCAAAGGTTCATTCGACGTGCAGCAACAGAGTACATCTGGGACTTTATTTATTTACATTATTTTAAATAATAATTAAAATTCGCATTGAATTGCACCCGTGGCATCCCTGTGCACAATTAAATAATTCTTTAAGTTTGCGCTGTAAATATTTTTCTTACCGTTTACGTCCATATCGAAATGGGCGCCTCGTTACCTTCAACTTCTAAATTCATTCTAAATAATTTAGTCTGGAACATTCTTTGACGTGAGATTTGTTTTGAAAAAAAGCTTGCTATTTTTAGAAATCATGTTAGATTTATTAGGAAAAACCGGTTTGCCATTAAAAGGATTGGACACTTAAGAGACAATGTGTTTACATGTTATCCAAATATTTGGTGATCGTTTTTTTGATTTTTGACTAGCATGGTTTTTATACTCCATTTTTATTTTGATTTTCACTGAATTGAAATTCGAAGTAAACGCGTCATTCAAGTTTGACAAAACTGTGCGTGCACGCAGCTAGCATGGTTTTTATACTCCATTTTGATTGGATTGAAAGGAAATTCGTGTCATAGAAAAACTAACATAGAAGCACACTTTGCTGCGTCGACAGCTTATCACTCAGACATTTGTCAGCTGTTCGCTGTCATTTTGGCTCTTTGAGTTATTTTTTGACTCTCTGAGTTTTTTTTTTGACTATGTCCATCTCCCTCTAACCACCGTGTTTTCCTATGTCGACAATAATTTTGAGTAACAGATTTTGTTGTCACTATTGAAGTATCTCCTTGTCACAATGGAGTTAACATCACTCAAAAAAGAGCGGCGTTTCAAAGTGTGCTTCTATGTTAGTTTTTCTATGTTCGTGTTAATTCTTTTTTTTTTTTTACACACGCGTCAGTCAAGTCTGACAGAACTGTGACAGAATGAAAATTCGAGTTAAATCTCAATTTCCTTATACACGCAAGTCACTCAATTCTGACAGAACTGTGACAATGAAAATTCGAGTTAAATCTCAATTTCCTTATACACGCAAGTCACTCAATTCTGACAAAACTGTGACAATGAAAATTTGAGTTTAATCTCAATTTCCTTATACACGCAAGTCACTCAAGTTTGACAAAACTGTGCTTGCACGCTGCTAAAGATGAGTTTTTATACTCCATTTTGATTAGATTGAATGGAAATTCGAGTTAAATCTTACACACGCGTCAGTCAAGTCTGACAAAACTGTGCTTGCACGCAGCTAGAGATGAGAGTTTTTTTATTTTTGGAAATGCCCTCCTTACACTGGGTTGCAGGCACGCAATGTGTTATTTTAGCCACTTGATCAAGGCGGGGATAAATATACTTTTTGCTTTTTCACTCGCACACTAACAAAAATCGGTTTTCTATTTCTCTATCCATTTGTAACTGCTGTCATCGTTCTCCGAACTGGCATTATCACCTTGTATAGTTTTTGGTCTCAATTACTAGAGTTGAACTGCGAGCGCCTGAATTTGTTTAAATTTTCATGGTATTCCAGCGATTCTTTCTCCGCTAACTTCTCGGCATTTTGTGGAGAATTTCGTCCATGTGGTTTGGTGAAGGACCTTGGCGTATTATTTCAGATAGTTTTTGCTGCTTGTTTCCGGCTGGGTTCGGTTGCGTTGCTCCAATTTGAAAAGCGGATAATCCAGCATCTCATCTACCAGAGGCTCCTGTTTTACTTGGGGTACCTTTTGTAAATTTAGAAATTTGTTCAATCGTAACCGACAAAAAATCATTTGCTGTGGGAATTGTATTACCATCAGGTAACGCCTCCTCTACTTCCTGCAGTTATTTGTGTGCTGTGGGGACATCCTCATAAAACAATTGACAACAGTCCAAGGCATTCTCAGATTCTGAAGATGCCTCTGGTACCATTCTTGAAGTGCTGGAGAAACTCTAAGGCCGTGGACAAAGAGAAAAGAAGGCCAGTGCAGGGATACATTGAATTAAATATCGATAGATAACGAGTCACTACCAGTGTTAGGGGTGGGCGAAACAGTTATTTTTCAATAACAGTTACAACTGTATAAAATATTGGTATTTACAATTATAATTTACGGTGATTTTATCAAAAGCTCTGGCCGCTGTGGCCCATAGGAGCAACTTGCGGGTTTTTACCGGCTAGAAAGTGTCTTCCTAGGGGTCCACAGGTTATCTAGCCACATTGTGTAAGCGCCGGGTATTTACCGACGGCCGCTCCACCATGTGGCCCGACTCGTGACCACGGCGGGATCCTCCGTCCCATACGAAAGGAGTGTAAGAGACTAATATGGTTCTAAGTAGGTGCGTGTGAGCGTGGGTATGTACCATTTGCGTCACACTTATTACGCAGTAGCTGAGCAGCGGTGAATGACAGAAATTAAGAAGTTATGGCAATTTGGATTCTCTTCGTGGCATAATGGCAGAAAATGTAGAATTTATTTCTGGGCAAATTGCAAATGACAATTACACCTTGTCTGGCCGACGCAAAAGAAAATGTACTGGGCGAAATTATGTCGTCGGAATTATGTCGCTATGCCGTTTCCGTTAGTCTTGGATACTGCGTTTTGTACACCCGCGAGGTAACTTGGTCGGGTGCTCGACCTATTGCGTCTGAAGCCACCGACTAATTAATTCTCGCTGCCCCGTCGGCAAGCCTGGGAACCGGCATGATGAAATAAGTATAAGGTGGTCTCGTCGGCAGCCGACGCTAGCTCGTTTTTGTCCCTTAACTTCAGTGCATGCTTGCATAGAAGAACTAACATAGAAGCACACTTTGCTGCGTCGACAACTTTTCACTCAGATATTTATCAGCTGTTCGCTGTCATTTTGGCTCTTTGAGTTATTTTGTGACTCTCTGACTTTTTTTGAGCAATGTCCGTCTCCCTCTAACCACCGTGTTTTCCTACGTCGTCAGTAATTTTGAGTAACAGATTTTGTTGTCTCTATGAAGTATCTGGTTGTCACAACATCACTCAAAAAAGAGAGGGGTTTCAAAATGTGCTTCTACGTTAAGTTTTCTTTGCTCCGACCATGGCTACGACATTGACAGAGCAGCTGTTCCTCTTGGGCAGTTTGATAGAAAATCTAGCCTTTTAGCGGAAAATAGCTATATGCCGTGACAGTAGCTAGATCATCCATGACAGTGACTTGATTATCCGTCGCGGATGATCTACCGAATGGACATTTATCTCTTATGAGGAAAGAATGAGGTCATTTAGATCATCCAGGGGATGACCTCTAGAATGTGCCAGTGGAATAAGGGTATTAGAATCGAAGAGTGAAGTCTTGTCATGTGAAACATACGCGTGTCCGTGCCTAAGTCAACACAGATTTATAACGATTGCAACCAGTTAGCAACGATCCAACGGAGACCGTAAAAGAGCCCTAAAGCACATCCAGATCAATCACAGCCCCAAGGAAGATCAAATGCCGAATTGTTGTCCTAAGGGGTAAGCTGGCCAAGGCCCAAACTTATGAAAACGAGCGTAGAGTAGGAGTTGAGTATACAGGAGTGCGGTACAGGGCATCTCATGTACCAAATAGTAGAAAATAATTAAAAGAAATAAAACTAAAACTAACTAACACGTGCTTTTCTATTGTGCACCAACAGGGTAATACACTTTACAAAAATCCCTCCCTCACTAACTAACACTATTTCGGGCCAGCAGGGTATTACACCAGATCTCCATTGACGACCAATCCCTCAGTGCATCGAGTTTCTCAGTGGCAGTTTCGTGTGAGCAAAGTACATATCCTACACATCCAAACTATAGCGAACCATTTCAGTGGAAATTTCCATTCTCATGTGAAGAGAGTACATACCCTACAGAGTAGATACCCTACACACTTCACACTTCCCAAGTTGTTCTAGTTTTAGTGTAAACAGGGTACATACCCTGATCACACCCCATTCCTGTCTAGATGTTCTAGTTTTGTGTGAGCTGGGTAGTTTTGCCAGGGTGTCCTCGTGCTAAACTGTAAAAATCGAGGAAAAATACTCTTCGTTAATCTATGTGTAGGTGAGAACCAATTGTGGTCCATCTTCCCACCTATTTCGGAAACACAGCTCAACTCTCAGAGATACCAGCACTTTGCAAAGTGGCCTGGACGAACTGAGTCCTACCCCAGTCTCAAAAACTACTTTACCAGCCATGCTCCTATTTTCGCTTTCGCAAAAATTTTACGATTTGGTCGCTAAATCGCAAAAGAAGTTGCCCCGAAATTCGCAAATCGCAAAATTTTGGCGATTTAAAACCGGCGACGTCTGAGTCCGTGAAATGATAAGTAAATGGAAAATGTCGCTGCAGTTAAGAGCTGCCTTCCTTTGAATCAATTTTTTAACATTCTTTGACTCATTAAGATTGTATTTGTGGACTCTCTTATACAGTTTGGATTAAACTCTTGTGTTAAACCATTTTTTTCCTAACCCTCCAAAAATTGCACAAGTAGCAAAATACCTTTCGACAACAACAAATTGCGATTTGGCTATGGTATATATCGATACATGACTATCGATAACCGATTAAATTGCTAGAGTTGCCCAAGTAGACAGCAGAACGTAAAAAGATACGAAACAATGCTTAAACTTCACATACAAGCTTGATGATTTTTAGTTTTGGGTTAATTATGGTTTTAAATTATTTAAGTAAATACCACACAGAACTACAAGCAAGTTTTTGAATTGTAAAAATATGAGCGGCATGGTTGCAAAATGATGACTACGATCGTTGGCAACTCTGTCAGCTGTTTCTAAAGAGTGTTTATTATTGAAACAAGCCAAACATATAAGTTTCGTTATAATTTAAATTTGCCTGTCTAATTTTATTCATTTTGAATATTATCATTCCATTAATTGTAGGGGCAAGCATAAGAATGTGAATCAGGATGAAATCATTCTCAAGTTTATGAGAAATAACCCTGATTTGGCCAGGGGATTTGCCAAGGGCGATCGGATTGCCATTGATGTCAAATGGTCAAAGTTGGCAGTTGAATTAAATGCGGCTGTAGGTTTTTCTAATTTGAATGTGTGTTCCATCTACACATGCGATAATGCTATGAAGTTGGTATTTGGAGTAAAAGTAGTCCCGCGATTTCTGAATTTCTCCTGGTGTCATTTGCAAATTTATTTCCTCGGCGCATATTGTCCTTTACAGCAACTGAATAATGTTGTGGAGTATCTTCCCAAATGTACTCCTGCTCATGTTTATATGTTGATCCTTTGCAACAGACAACTGGTAAGAGCCAGTGGCAAGATACCGCAGCACTGCTGCTAGTTGAATTAACTGCGCTATTCGGGGTGATGTGAGATCTGCTCGTATTTTGGATAAAATTATTAAAAATGTTTGTTTATCCAATCGAAATGATTCCCAGAACCTAAAAACAATGAGCTTTTGATTTAAAATAAAGTTCATATTTTTATGCACACATGACTTACCGTTCATCTGACACATGAAGTACTGACATATTTTTCCGTAAATGATGTCTGCGTCTTGGCTGAAGAATTTTACGGTGTCGTTTTTCCTCAATTTCACTTGGAATTATTGCAAAACAAACTTTACATCAGCTGTTGGCGCTCATCAGCTGTTTTTGTTATGTGGAATGACACAAACCGGTTTGGAAATGAAACATTATCGATATCAAAAACTGACGAAGTTCGGAACACACTAAATTGAAATCGTACGAATTTGCTCAAATCGCAATTCGCAAAATAAAGTGAAAACCGGAGCATGGCTGTACAACATGTTCTGATTCGGAAAGTGATAACATATAAGGTTCGGTTCAAAAACTGAATGCCACTAGCAGCAGATTCAGTGTTTCTACTTAAAAAACATACCTTCAGTATATGATGATAGATGACCAAAGCCTGCTGATAGAGCTGCGGTTTGCTGCTCAAAGACTTCAATAGTGGTGCCTTCAAAGGTTCAGGGCTGTACTTCCATAATGGTGTGTGTTCAGAGCTGTAAGACAGTAAAGTAATTAAGCATAATTTCCTCCCTAAACTCTCTTCCAAAACTCACTCCAATTCCTCCCTAAACTGAGTCTCAGCCAGCTGTGAAATATAATGTTGACGTCGTCTGGAAACATTTGTTCTTGGTTTAGGTTTGGGTGGTTCCACCAGTCTGCCCTCTTTGAATATCTCCTGCAGTTTCAAGCCAGGTCGTGTAAGTGTGGCCAGCACACGTACATTTCCGGCCGCAAACAGTCCCCAGGCTCCTTCCAAAACACAACCCTGCCAATAGCTTTGGGCGTCTGCGGCCATTAATTGAGCGCCGGTGACACCCGCTTGGAACTGCACCAGGTCACCAGTGTTTAGGCTAAGATACTGCTGCTGCTCCTGCTCCTCCTCCTCGGGTTGATAGTCCACCAAAGCAACACCAAAGCTAGAACGTTGTCTCAGATTGACCAACAAAAAGTTGATTAGTTCAGCTGCATCCTGTGCCTCACTGCAGTGGAGTATAAAGTTCTCCTGCTGCACTGTCAGTATATGCAGTTCCTGCGGCGTTTCAGCTTCAATCTTAAGCAATTCGGCAAAGCTGCAAGAGGCCAAAACCTGTTCGGTTTCATCTATTAGAAACAAACCCGTGGCATTAATGGCCAGCATTAAATGATCATCACTCTGAAGTTTTGGTCCAGCCAGACGCTCCACCTCGTACAGACGTGAGTGGGGCATGGGCCAGGTGAGATGGGCAAATAGGCAAATGTCTTCTTTGGCACGCTGTTGGGAGTCAGCCGCTGGTTGCTGTGTAGCCTTGACATAGTTACTGCGTGCGTAGGTGGACGATATAAGACGACTCCAGTTTTGCACTGCACGCTCACCCGGTGCCAAAAGATCCTGCGGCACAAAGGCTGTAATCTCTGCACTACTTAATCTGGCCACATCTCCGGGTCCATGCTGTATGTAACAGTATAGAGCACACACCTTGGCTATATCCTTTTCCGAGCGACAACGATATTCGCCACACTTGAGACCATTCATGATTTGTTGGTAGATCAAGTGAGTGGCGCGTGGATCTAGGCTAGGATCATACCAAGGAGCAAACATTTCCTTACGCAAATACAATTTCCAAGGGGCAGCCAACTGACGTTGCTCACTCCAGGAGATGGCATCCAAAACATGCTGGCCACCCGCACCCAAGGGAAACAGTTTCCCGTTCAAGGCCAAAACCAAACCAAAGCCAAAACTATCCTGAAGTTTAAGATCCTCGCACAGTTGATGGACTGCCTCTTTGGCTGTGCTGGCTGCATCCAACTGCAAGCGTCGTATTTGTCCATCCATTAGCGAAATTTCCAATTTTAAAGGCTGACGACTGCGCCAGGCCTGCAGTTCCAGCAGAGAAGGTGGCTCCGAGCGTGAACCATTGAGTAAAGTACGTTCAAGACGTTGCAGGGCAGGAGTGGCCTGCAGTTTGGAGGTGCCCAACTTCATAAAGCTACGCAAATGAGGCTCGAAATTGGAACTGGGTGGAAAGCAGCTGAGACAGAGCGCCAACAGTAACCAGCCACGTGAGAGAGATTTGAGACTGGGATTTAGATAAAGTTGCTTGCAGATTTGGGCCAGAATTTCATCTCTGTGGGGGGAGAAGGTGTGAGGAAAGTGATGTTATATTAAATGCTAAAAGTAATCCCAGAGTTTTGTTTCATCTCTTTGAGTATTTGTTTCCACGAGACATTTTACTGGGCAGAATCTGCCGAAAGTGTCTTTTGCGCATGTATGTGTGTACGCAAGTACTTCCTCTTTAACGCTTTGCCTGCGTTGAAATATCTAATGCAACAACAAAAACTTAACTTCAAATTTGGTTGCTCTAGCTCTTCTACACTCAGAAAAAAATTTGTTGTAAATCTATCGAAATCAAGCCCATTCGTTCACAAAAGAAGAGTACAGCGGGTGTCATATTATGCACATTTTGTGTTCAATTTATGAACAGCTTGGGCAAAATTAGTTTTCTTTCTGACTTCCTTTTTTTTTATTTTTGAGCTTTGTATTCCTTCTCCAGCGAGCGAACTCAGAACCTCGGTGCTGCTTATTAACTCAAGAGTCGGCATCTCAACCATCACGACTATCGACCTCACTCGAAACGTTGCGACAAATCGCATTAAAGAATGCAAAGCTCTGGTTGTTCAGAGCTTTGTGGAGAGCTTTGCCTTGTATGTAGCAAGCTAGGGCGGCAAAATCAAGAGTTAAAACTAGGGAGTCAAACCGGAACCGTATACCGAAAAGAACCGATTAAAACTCTGAACCAGAACCGAAACTGGAACCCATATTTTTAATTTTTTGTATACCGGTATTAGAGAACCGTAATTCTTGGTACTGAAAGGACCGAAAAGAACCTTAACATTGTACCAACTAGACTGCAAAGCGAGCACTTAATTTTGAGAAAGTTTTCCTGGCATTTTATCGAACCCACATTATAATACCACGCCTACCTCTGAACAATAAAATTACCTGGGTAACTATTTTGATGGATATTTATTTAAGAATTCTGTTCAATTCCAACTAAGTGTGGAAATTAGCTCTGAGTAAAAACTAAAAGTTTTTTATCAAATACATTACATAACAGTAACATTATTATACCTCATACTGATTTTGTATTCTCTATGGAAAATACATATTTTTGTTTATATTCAATCCTATTCGGAACAGTAACCCGAAGTATCTGTAACGATATCGTCTGTTGGACAACTAAAATATGTCGCTCTTGTTGGATCATGAAAATGAACCTGTAAAATGAAATAACATAAATTTCCAGAGAATAAATTAGTTCAATATGAAAATTGTACACCATATAGAACACAATATAGCGAATATGTCTGCATCATTAAGTCAAAAGTTGTGACAGTCTTAAAGTAAGTGAACGATATGTATTTATATGGAAAGAATTGGGACAATACAAATAGTTGAGTGTCTTCACCAACAAGTTTAATGGCATTAAATAAGATTTTCTGAGCTTAAATCGTTAACAAAAATAAAAGCTGACAAAGTTTTCGGTATTGTAGAAGCTATCAAAAGCTTTTCAAGCTGTTTCAGCTGGAAAATCGGATGGACGCTAAAACAATAACCGAAACAAAAAAATATAATTTTAATTGTTTTAATTTTAAATACAAACTTGAAAATATTGTATGAAAACAATCGAATACATCCGTATTTTTGTGTATCGAGATTGCTTATCCACTTTGTCAGGTCTTAGGCTAAAAATTTATTTAAATTTTAACGGTTCAGTAAAAATCAAGATACCAAATCGGAACCGAATACCGAAATAATGTTGGAACCAAAACAAAATCTTTTACCGAAACATAAGTTTCGGTACGTACCAGAACCGGAACCGAAAAACGATTCGGTTTGATACCCTGGTTAAAACTATTTCTCTATGCGCGATGTTCGCACTTCGCTTATGATTTGCGCCATTTTTTGTAAGAAAGCTTTTTAATGGTGTTTTTCCGTGAAAGTCGGGCTTTTTTGTGAACGATATTTCATGAACGAAATCGTTTAAATTGAAGTCCGCTTGTGCTGAGTTTTGAGATCTATGTTTTCATACTGACGGACGGACAGGGCTATATCGACTCGGCTGCTGATGCCTTCTTACTCCACGAGTAACGGGTATAACAAATTTTTATCAAATGTTCCGAGGCGGAATAGAAGCCACACCTCATGCGCCAGCAGGCACACACACTACCGCTGCACCAAACCCGGCCACGATAGAGTTTAGTGAATGGAAAAGGGAGCACGAATAAACAGAATCGTAGGTCTAACCATTTTACATTAATTGCGAAAATAAAACATAGGATTAATAGTAGTATTGCACCAAACTTTAATACCAATTGTTAGCTAAGGGTTTTCTAGGGTAGTTAAATCGATATTTACTTAAGAAACAAGATCACAAATAACTGCATAATCGTGATCATACCGAACCGCGATAAAATACCATGGATGACCAATGGTAAAACAGAGCCAAGACGCGCAGCGTAAAATGCATTGCGTTGTGTGTTGAAAGAAATAACGCGCCTGTCGGGCTATGCGTTACCCATCGCTGAACAGAAGCCTGCCAGTTGCAATGCTTAATCGATAACTAAAATCATTTTCATTTCGGCTGAAAGATGAACTGTCGGCTGATTATGATATTTTAGTCAGGGCTGCAAGCCAGTTTTGAACCGAACCGGCTCGAACCCGGAATTTCGGATTTTTTTACTGCGAACCAAGCCCTAAACCGAACCACGAGGACGCAAATAGATGAACACGAACCCATTCCGAGCCCAAGATTTTAGTTCGGTTCAGAAAATATTTGTCTTCGATTTGTTATTTTCTCCTTTTCGCACTCCCAATGGTTATTAACATACATACATACAAATATGGGCATTTCCACAGAAAATTCCACCGGGACCAAGAAATGAAAAGTACTTAATAACACTATTTTTATCATATTTTCATGAGGAAACAATCAAAATGAACTAATATGAGCCAATCTTAAATATATTCATAGCCCAATTCGAAATTTTCGATTGCAAAGTCGCGCAAGCGCCATTTTTCTCATTTGGATACGTTTTGTTGTCATAAAAATGCCTTTCGATTCCATTGATTTTCTGGTCTCTAAACTATTTCTAAGGTTACAAAGAGATAAAAAAAAATGCAGAAGACACCATAAGAGCCTATATGATTGCAATTAACTGTAAGTTTCTGCTTTATACTATAACAAAAACAACATTAATATAATGAGGAAATTTAAGTAACGTTACGTCAGGTAACGTCACATCAGATACTTATGCAAATAAAAAAAAATTTGACAAACATTTTTGAATAAGATAACCTGGAAAATAAACTTGTATTATTTCAAATCATAGTAAAAAAAAATTTATACAAAAATCTTTGCCCAATTCGCAGAATTTTGCATTTTTCTAAAACAAGTCAAAACCCACATCCGTTTTATGTAACGTCACGCCAGCATATATGATTGCTTATATTTTTAACTCCTTATGATCGATTGATGTCATTGGCCGTGTTCAGCAGAACAACTTGCTCTCTGATCAAGTATAAATTTTGCAATTATATTAATACTGAACTCAAGTGAAGCGGCATTATAATAGCCATTTAGAGGTATCATGATACAGGAGCATGTATCAAAGAAATAGTTCGCTACTTTAAAGTGATACTGCTCCCTCCAACAGCAGAAACTATTCGATACAACATTTTTTTCTGATACCTGCTCAGGGATCAATTATTCTGCTGAACACGCCCATTGTTTTTGCTGATTATAGTGCTACTTAATTGCTATCCAAATATAGAACAATCTTTTTAAAAATCCAAGATTTTCATATTTTTGAAAATGATCTTTTCGTACGAACGTAACGTCACGTCAGTTTGCAAATGCCCATATGTACATTGTAAATATGTAAAACAATTTAAATACGTGGAGAATCAGAGCGTGCTATTATATGTAATAGTTTTTTGCCTACCTATGTACATATGTATACATTCATACGAATGCGTATGCTATATATATAAAACTTGCAGTCAGAGATATTAGTTTGTAATATGCTATACAATTTAACACTTATTTACACTGCACAATGTATTGAACGTTTTATTTATTTAACGTTTAAAACAGAAAAAGACAGAAAACACACAAGTCAGAACAATAATAGCGCGCATTTCATTTCGTTTGAGAAGTTTTGACTGAGAAGGTGTGAAGCAATAACGACAAATTTAATATTTACGAAATTTACACACAATAATTCAGAATGTCACGAATGCAAACTAAATATAATATGTCCGACGGGCATGCAGCAAATTTAATACAGCACCTTCAACAGAAGACCAAGGCATTTTGGATCAAATCATTGTGAAAAAAAATTCCAAGTGTGACGAATAAGCACCAATCGATGCTCAATTTTGTGAGTAAAAGTCTGATTAAAGTGCATACGAGAAAGCATAATCAATCGGACTGAAGATTTATACACTAGCAATGAAGGAAGTTCATATCCAGCAAACGAGCGCCAATCTCACGTTAATTATAATCTACGTCTTACAGTCTTACAATGTATTTATGCGTCAGGTGTATACCTATTGTATTGTTATTTTGTATATATTGGGTAAAACGTGCAACGAACCAAGGTTCGAACCAAAACCAAAGCCCAAAAACCTCGAACCTCAAATTTCTGAACCTTAACCGTTGGTAAATTTTGGTTCGAACTTGCAAACCGGAGGTTCCGAAAATTTTTTTGGGCTGCAATAGCCGACATGCAGGTCAACATAAACAAACATGCTTGATTAATTCCGCTAAGCTGAGCTTAAAACTGAATTTTAAAGACCAAACCAGTACTTGTTGTACACACTAGCATGCACGGAGCGTGGTTATTTGTCATGATCAGCCTTAAGTTCTGCCGTCAGTTTATCTTTCTGCTGCATGTGTGCGCGCGCCATAGCGTCAGCACGCGAACTGAACACATTCACAAAATTCGGTACTACCTTTTTGTAGTCAGAACGAAACGACGCGTACCGTACGAGAACACGGAAGTACAGTGCGATACAAACCATTCACCGTAATTGTAATTTGAATAGTACGCTACGAACCATTTACAGTAATTGCCTGTGTACAGTGCTTTCTTGTGTTCTTAACATAAGTACAAAATTTGGATTGATACTTTGAGAAGAGCATATTTGGACCAATTTTAACCCCATTTAAGCATATGTTTTCTACCTAAAATACCATATTTTTAATATCATCTTAAAAAATTACAAATATAAATATTAGTCAAATGACAAAAGTTAAAATTTGTTAGACCTACAACAAATAAAAGTTAAATTCCAATGTAAATCAAATATTTGTACTATTTAATAATCGTCTGTGAAAGTCCCGAAAATTCATTTACTCCAAACGTGACTATCCACCAAGTCCCACTATCAACGCTATGGCAAGTGTCCATCAATAGTAATCCACACGTACATGCATACATTCATGGCATGAATTTCATGCATACATTTCAAGTTTCGACAGCAACAGCAGAGATGTCGGCAGAATTTCAGCTTAAACCTCTAATTTGTCTGCCTGGGCTTGATGATCTCTTCATATCTTGACAGATAACCGTAATCGAAACAATTTGATTTTAACAACCGTAACCGAAACCCATATGATTTCGGTTTTAATCCCTGCTTTGCGCTAACACTTGGCTTGTTTTGCTCAGCCGCTTATACTCAGCCGAACGAAATTGTCGCCATCAATCTGTTATCGTAAGACGAGAAAAAGTAAATCAACTTTTCTGCTGAGAAAGTAAGAGATTCTGTTTAATTTGTGCCTGTCATTTTGATGAGCAGACAGCATAAAAAAATTAGATTGACCATATTTTGCAGGCTCTGCTTAAATGCTATTACCCACCTCAGACTCTCCCTTAAAATGCCATGACCTATGATAAAGTGTAGCTGATCCAAGGGTGTGTTTCCGCTGCTAAGCCAATGTTGATAAAACTCCTCCGATTCTTTTTGGGCCATGGGCATAAACTTTGACTGACGCTTTGAAGTTTGACGCTTAAAGCGACGCGGTCTGGTATTAACACCATTAGACATGCCCAATAGTTGCCTCAAATCTGTCATCAGTTGAGCATTATGCGGTGAGTTGGCAGCTAAATCGGGCAAATCACCCATAAAACGTAAGATGGTCAACCAAATGGCCTGGGTATATAAAAAGATTAAATTCAAAATTAAGTTAACTGTATAACTGTTTTACCACTCACCTTGGCGGCCATTTCATCTTGTGGTATTTCATGCTTCAGCAGCGACTGCTTCAGCGGTTTCCTTTCATGCTGTGCTGACACTCCTCCACCAAAATACGTCGAAGCAAATTTCAAATAACTAAAATCCGAGGTATCCACTTCCTGGTTAACGGTTTTGGGCAATCGTATGGTGCCACCCGTACTGACACCATTCAATTTTCTCAAGGCAAGCTAAAAGACAACAAAATAATGAGTTTTCGACCACAGTCCTCCATTTCACTCCCCCATACTCTAGTCTCAAGTTCATAATTCAAGCGTCTTAATTATTTCGACAGCAGTAATCTGTGTGCCACTTATCAAGTAAGCTTTTCCCGTAAACTTTCAAGCAAACAAAAAATAAATTAATATATGGCAGCCAAAGATATGCCCCGGCGATAGGGAGAATTCTGGCGATTATTTACAAGCGGAATTTTATTTCATTTATCATTTTGGTTTAAACTTTTGCCGCCGTTCCCAGTGTGTTGCTGATTGGCTGCGCTTATTTGTTTTCTTTAAATTTAGTTGCTGACTAAATGCGAAGAGGTGCGGATCTTAGTTGAAAGAAGCGGCTGAGGGTGCTTAAATGTTTTTTTTTAAACTTTTCATAATAAAAATTTTTGGTGTTTTATGGTTGTTTTATTGTAGAGGAAATTGTGCAGACGTTGTAAATGGAAAACTGGCCAACAATGTTTAATGATAAGCGTGAAACATGTACAGAATAATGCGAATGTTTATTTGAGTTTCTTTAAAATGTTTCGAATAGTTGTATTCATGGTAAGTAAAGATAGAATGAAACATAAAATGTTGAAAATATAATAAAACAAAAGCCGCCTAAAATAAGAATATTTCAAAGAACCTCGAAGTAGGCAGAGCTTAGGTCTGCAAAAACTAGAGCCAAGCTGTACAAGGAATATGCCTAAACTTGAAGACGCTGTAGTACCAGGGAATCACTTTAACTGAAGCTTATGAAAATACAGTGCAAATCTTTTGTCTTCGATTCGAGTATACACAAACTCAACTCTACTTAAAAATACAGATGTAAGAATTGGGAACGAGAACGATTTTCTAATCACTAAATATGTATGGAAACTCAAACGTAAAATATATTAAATTAAAGCTGGCGCCAATAGTTGGTGAAGTTGATTGGATGCGAAAAAGCTATTTTCTAAAGAACGCAAAAAACTTTTTGTTAGATGGTCCGAGGCGGTATTGAACCCACGCCTCCCGCACAGCAGGCCGACACACTAACCGCTGAGCCACACCCGACCATATATGCATATAAGTATATTGGAAAATGGCAAAATTAACTATTATAGCAGCTAAAAGATAATTTTTTTATTGTAAAAGTTTTTTTTTTAACCGAAAACTTTTCGACCTTTTTTTTGCTCAGATTCAGGGTCGGTCGGTAAAAACTGTTTCTGCTCCGGTTCAAGTTCGCTTAGGACTTCTCAGTGATTCGGCTCCGTACCAGTTTGCAGCCCTAGTTTTAAGCTTAAACTACAACATTGTTCGACATTGCTTAGTTTAATTCGAAACGGATTTCAAGACAACGTTGAAATTAAGTGTTAAAAAAAGAGTAGAAAATATATGATGATTTTTTTTTGAAATATTGTAATTTTGAGTATCCAAATGCGATTCTTTAAATTTGCTACAAAGAAATATTTTGTATTTCAAACTAAGAGCTACTACTTTTGGGAAAACTATCATTGAATAGAACTTGGAAATTTCGCATATGTTGTATTCGCTGCTCCTGCAACACAAGTATCATTCGTGCGCGCTTCTTCTACTCTTAAATTTATTATATTAAATCAAATAGCCAATATTGATTAAAAATCACTGGAAGACTTACTAACTTAACTTAACAAACTTAAACTTAAACTGTTCAAAATTGTTTCTATTTATGTAAAGAATCGTGACGAACTAAATTTTTATCTCATCTGAGTATAGGCCTTAAATTTGAAAAGAGTATTACAATTTTGCCCAGAAGTTTGCAACGCATAGAACGAATCATTTCCGACCACATTAAGTATATATATTCTTGATCAGCGTGCTGAGTCGATTGAGCTTTGTCCGTCCGTGTGTCTGTTTCTACGCAAACTAATCACTCAGGTTTGAAGCCATCGAGGTGAAATTTTGCACAGAGTCTTCTTTTGGCTGCACGCTGCTAATATGTCCGAATGTTTTGGAGCTGATCTTTGTAAGAAATAAATTTTGATTTAAATGCTAGAGTTCTTAAAGTGTGATATTTTAAAACGAGCACTTGGATCCTTTTGTTGTTTTTTTTGCTACAAATCAAGGTCTACAAAATTCCATATAGTTTTCGAATAAAAAATTATTAAATCCAATCAGATGCTAAAAACTTATATGTGAAATATAAAGAAACCGGCAGCTAACCAGAAGAAACCCATACAATGTTATTACTAGGGATGCCGGAAATAATATCGATACATGGAAATATTGTTATTTATATTTAAAATGCCGATAAATTATTTTCGACTATTTTTCTGAGGCGATATATCGTATATCGAATATATTTTGGTGATATTTTTTTTCTAGAGTTTTGTTGGTTTCGGCCACAAAAAGTGATGCTTACAGAATGCACTCTTTTCAAAAAATTTTAACTTATAAACTTATGTTTTCTATTCAAGTTAATCATCTTTCCTCAATCCAATTAATTTGTATTCATGAGTAAGTTTTCACAATAAGTTTATGAATGATATACATCTTCTGTTAAACTTATCAAAATACATTTAGGGCCGATTTCACATCTACTATATAGTGCTGTCTTTCACAAAAACTAACAAATATAATAACATATATAAGAGAAATCGTTCCTAAATAATTATTCTTCAGTATTTTGGAGCTTCGATCTTTAGATTTTTAACGAAATGAGAATGTGGTTTGTTTTTAAAATTACATTTTAATTACCCCAATAAGCAGGCCTTATGGTAAAAATGTGTCTATATATTAAAAATATCTATAGTATCGATGTTTATTACAACAAAAAATCAACATCAAAAAGATACTTTTTCAATATCGGAAAAAATATCGATATAGATATTTTCTTGATAGACGGCAACCTTAGAAGAAACCCATCCAAAGTTATTATACTCAGGGCTGCAAGCCTTTTTAAACCTCGATTCTAAAGACAATTCTAAAGTTCGCTTAATAAAAAAGCTTGAATATGCAAAAAAATATGCTCCATTTTAAGTCAAAATTTAGTTTACAAAACCTGTTTGAAATCCCAAAAGTTTTGCGAAAGTGAAATTGGGAGCATGACAAATATTTAGTTAATTCTTTTGTAGACTTAACAAATAAATTGGTTTCCTATTAGTATTGGGCAAAACGTGGGGCTCGAACCAAAACCTGCATACAGAAACCTCTAACCTCTTATTTTGGAACAATAAGCATTGGTAAATTTTAGCTCAAACCAGATGTGCGTTCAAAATTTTTTAGGTTTGCAGCCCTGATGGTAGTATCATCATACTCCATCATCATACCATAGGTTTGAAGTCTTCATGAGGCATCATTTTTTAAGTAGAGAAAAATACGATATTCCAAATGTGAAGTTCTTTTCTTAACTTGACTAAAAAAATGTTGTACATATTCACGGTTGACACTTTTGGAGCAAACGATCCAAAATGGATCTTTTTATTCTCGTTGGAGCGCAGGAGCCTTTCTTTGCCAAATGGAGCTTTTTAAGCAAATCAAACAATATTTTTCATAAGTTTAAAAGTATAAATTTAAAACTGTACCGTATTCATCCATAAGACAAGCAAATATGTATAAAAATGCAACCCTTAAAGAGATCGAAACGAAATGTCTGGTAAAGCTCGTACCCATATGTTCTATATCGAATAAAAAATCGGTAGTTTTTGGGTCGGAAGCGATTGGAACAACATATGCGATAATTTAATCAGTGATTTGTGCTCTACGTAAAATAAGTGTGCAAAAATGCGCAATATAAATAAAAATATATTATTTGTATTAAATTTTTAATTGAATTAATTTTTATTTTAATTAAATTTCGTTAACTGGTTTCTTTTTCAACTAAATAAGAGCAAATTTACAGCTGCTACTGAGTTCCTACACACGCAGGCAGAGACCACAAACACAGAGCCAAAAAGTATTAGATCTATTTTTTAGTCTAGATTGGATTCGATTTCAAAAATTTTTTCATGGCAACGTATTTAATTTTATTTTCGGTTGGTACACTTACATTTTAAGCCATATTTCAATTAAGAAACGTTAGATGTGAAGTGTTGCCAATAACAGCGTAGAACATTGTTTTAAGTCGGTTCGAAAACGTACGAATTTTCCTTTTTTAAAAGCATGGGAAAAATATTAACAAATATTTTTTTTTCTTAAGAATCGCACTTCTATGAAGAAAATAAGGTATTGGCAAAGGACTTTTTCGGACCTAGAGCCAGCTAAACTCACTAATTAAACATAAGAAAGGTCGCCAAATAAATTGCAAATCTATATTAGAGACGGCACGCTCTCTTGTTTTGTATACGAAACTAACAAAGGTTTCAAGAAACAATGCATCGCATTTCAAAATAAACGGGCACTTCTAAGCTCGCTCAAAAGTTTCAAGTTTTTGCACTTAGAAAAGTTCAGCCTCAAAGCTTAAGCATTAGCACCAGAAAGTTGAAAGCACTTCCAACCGATCTAAGCAATGATTGTATGGAGAGGCAGTTGGCAATCATGCTTTCTTGAGCGAAAAGCCTACCGTAGAGTTGTTAGGGATAACGATGAAACAGTTCTTTATAGGCAACCAGTTTTTTTTTGGTGGTACAATGCATAAGTTATTTACAGTTGTAAACAAACGCAACTTTTTCGGACCTAGAGCCAGCTAAACTCACTAAATTAGGTAAAGAAAATATATAATCTCCATCTAACGTTTCAGAATTGTAAAGCTTTAAATGTAATATAGCCAACCAATAAATTTACAAAAATTTTAAATCGATTTCCGAGCTCGGCATTCCAAACTATACTAAAATAAATTCTAGTAGAAATGGGTTAATTTTTATAAACTGTAATAAGATCATAGCAATAAAGATGATAAGTATGAAAAAAAATCCTTTTGAAGCCACATTATTAACTTTGCTTTTGTTTGAGCAATAATGGAAAAGCTACTCCCAGATCCAACATAGAATGGCTGTGTATGGCCATGGATGAAAAATCAAAATGGTCCAGCATTTTGTATTACTTGTGAAAAACTGGTTACCACTCGTAAAAACCAATATTTCCCTGTACTTTTTTGACAATTTTTTCAGAATCTTTTTTCATCGCAAAGGAGCCTCTTCCAAATTTGGTTTTGATCTTTTTCAAATTTTTTTGGAGCATTTTAATTTTTTTATGAGTCAACCGTGTATATATTACAGATAATGCTATGCAAGCCAAATTCAGATACTTTAAGGGCCGTTTTCTCATGTTCATGCTTTTGCTCAAATCGAAATCCATCTAGATTTTGCAACTAGATGGTTTTTGTGCAATTAGTTGTCTAAAGTAGGTTGATTTTAAATTCGGGCATTTGCGCCACGGTCACATCGGGAGGGCTGAAGAGGTATACTACAAGGTTGGCAGCGCCTCTGCACTCGGCTGACTATTGTTTTTTTTTATTGCGCGTCTCTGCAAAAGCAGAGAAGGAGCAGATTTTTCTTTTGGCACGCCTTGTTACTCAATTCCGACTTAACTGTTTTAGCAGCAGTTGTTTTTTGTTTTCAGTGTGACCGGATACATAAAAATACTTCATTTGCATTAGCATGTACATGGTTTTGAAATCAATGAGGATGAAGTAGATTGCTACGAAATTCATCTAGATGGTTAGCATTGAACATGAGCAAAGCAAATGCAGAAACACCAACATAAGAAAACGACCCTAAGTATTCATTTCCCAGGGATGTCTTCAAAGTTTTCAATTTGCCCTAAGCTTAATTTTATATTATGTATATCTTTTTACAAAAGTGTCGAACAAAGAATTTTGGTTTATCATAAATTATGTAAAAAATACTTGAGTAAAGTTATATTGATGCTTAATTTAAAAAAAATATATAGTTTATTTGTATAATTGTATTTTTTATTGTGTAAGTTCAATATCATTGTGTGAATTTGTCTTCTTAGTCTTTGTTTTAGCACTATGAAACTATTCAGCAATAACAGGCTATAAAAATAACTCAAACTTAATTTAAAAATTTTCACTTCCGATGTAGGAAAATGGCCAGTAGACAATTCAGAACAATATCAAGCAACTAATTTATAACTGAGAACTCGCAGCAACAAATAAATGCATGCAATTTGGCTTCGTTTCAAATAACGGAGCTAGCTGGAAGGGCTTAACGGGCTACTATGAGCCCGTTACGGCGTTAAAATGATTTTCTTTTGGTTCACTTTTTGAAAAGTAAAATACTGTTAAATAGATGGATATCAGCTTATCATGAAACATGGAATTTATGGACGACTCTTGAGGGTAGAGGCAATCTTGAAATACTTGTATGTAAATAAGTTCTACGATGACTTGGCTAAACTATTTCCCTCTAATCAATTGAGTGTCTTATCTCTGTGTTAAAATCATGAAATTAGTCACTGAAAAGTATTCTCGATGACTACACAAACTCTCGACAAAAAAAAGTCCCCGTTTTGGACAGGTACTTAATTTTGCAATATGAAATGTTTACACAAGCCAAGTCGATATGTAACATTGAGTATACACACAGCCACAGACCAAAACCAACGCAGACAAGGGAACACCACACGAATGAAAGTGCACATTATGTATGTTGTATGTACTAGATTCTTCTTAAGAACGTTTTTTTATTTACAAAATAGAATAAATATTAGGAAAATATACATATAAATATAAAATATATACATACATACGGCCAACACAAGACATAAAATAAAAACGATACACACTGAAAAAGACAATACCAAACCTTGGTCAAATGTCTTTCAATATGTCTAATTTGTTCAGGGCTATCCCAACCGACGTTCCTACTAGAGACGCGTCTGGTTGATAATTTTACGTGGCGCTGCCTCATAGTAGTTGACGGGTCGGGACAGCAGCTTAGTGGGTACGTCTTTGCGCAGGCGCAGTTCACGCTCGAACATCAGAGACTTCTCTTTGACATTCGGGCCCAGTGGACCACTCACATCGGGCTCATCGTTGAGGAAGCCAAAGACATCGTCCACAATTTGTTTGGAAGATTCCACATCAATGTAGCCGGGACTGTTATGGCCATTGGTGTTTCCATTCGTTTGGATGGTGGCCAAGCTGCTGGCAGGACGTGTGCCCGTTGTGATGGGTGCCACAGGTGGCGGAGGCAAAGACATGCGCGCCTGCAGTGTGGGTACTTGAGGCTTCTCGGGCTGCTTAATGGACTTGTTGCGCTTGGGTTGTTGCACTGCAGCCATGGCCAAGGCATTAAGCTGTGCGGCCTCCAACTTTAAACGCTGTTCTTCCTCGGCCTGCTGTTTTAGTAGAAACGCTTCCTTCTCCTTTTGTTCCTTGAGTCGTTGCTGCTGTTGTCGTTCCTTTAAGAGTGCTAACCTTTGTAGCTCCTCCTTTTGCTTCTGCCGCCGGGTCTCCAATTTAAGCCTAAACTCTTTTCTGGCCAACAAGCCTCGACATAATGCCTGCAGCTTGATGGTGCGACTACGCACCATTGTGAACTTTGTGGTCAACTGCTGGGCCGCTATGCAAGCGCCCAAACGATGGAAACCCCGATGCATGATCTCGTACTTACGCCTCTGTAAGCGACCACGCCAATATCTTTGCACTGTCACAATGGCCTGACGATATTTCTGCAGATAGCGTCGGAAGAGTACACGCCGGAAGCCACGCTGTATGGTCACAATGGACTTTAGCATTATCTGTGAGCGTTGAGTTTCTAGCAGGGCATCGTCCTTTTCACGCAAAAACAGTTTGGTGCGTCCAAACTGACGATCCGAGTCGGCGGGCAAAGTAGATTGGCAGATTTGACGCGCCAGCAAACGGCAGTCGCATTTATCCAGGGGTCCAGTGGGTGGTACCATCAAGCGATAGCGTTCGACAAATGCACGATAGACATGACGGATGGGATATCCAGCTAGACGAATGCGAGCCGTTTCCATCATGCCCGAGTAGCGCAGTTGACGCACACACAGCTCCTTGTCAAAGTTCTGAAATTAAAACAAAAGATGCCCGTTTAATAAGGGTTGAAGCTTCACCTTAAAGTATTTTCATTGATTTGAGAGTCAGTAGAAAAAAAATTGCATTTGAGGGAAATGGTGCAGAACGAAATTTGGGCAAAAACTGACAATTATATCCTAGCCAGACTGACTGACGGACAGACAGATAACGCAGGCCAACAGCCATTTTGGTCCATCCAGAATTTAATACAAAGATGGCTGAACCTCACAAAAGTGATAATTTTGATAGACTGTGTAAAAAGAGAAGAGTATATGAAAAAATTTTTAATCGACCCTCGTATTTTTACAAATTCAATGTCTTTTCTTTATTTTTATCAAAATACTTCAATTAAAGTTTAAAAAAAGTTCAAAATTTGTCAAAAAGTGGCTTTCGAAAAAATAAAATGTTACTTGAAAATTGTGTGAGATTTGTTTTTACCATGTCTTGACGCACATTGACCGAAATTTCTCGATAACTGATGATCCGATTTTTAAAAATTTTTTTACGGTGAAACCTAACTCTCAGATGTATCAAATCCATGTTTGAAATCTATTAAAAATAATTTTTACTTAAACCTTCAAAATTTTTGCCGGCTCTAGGTCTGGTTATGTTGATACATAACTTTAAAACACACACACAGGTACAAAGGCCACAGACAGCGCGGCTCTGGCTCGTTGTGTCTGTTTTTGCTGTTGAATCGCATTGGAGTTCCCACGCGATTATGCCATCCCAGGAATGAGGAGGGAGTTGTTTTCTGATTGTGGTACCAGGTGAAGACTGCTGATGATATGGTAGAGATACCATTGAAACAGCTGTTCGGTCAACTAACCTCCTTTGTGGTGTTGTGTGTCCCTGTTTTAAAGTTATGTACCAACATAACGAGACCTAGAACCGGCAAAAAATTTGAAGGTTTAATTAACATAAAGGTCGTTAAAACATACGTGCATGTAATTTTTATTTATCGAAAACAGTTGTCGAAACTTTAAACGCGATTTTCTCGAAACCATGTTTTTCAAATATGTTCGCACGATAACTCAAGTTTTTCTGGGCCGATTTTGATGAAATAAGCACCAAACGACGCTGAATTAACGGTGCTTTCGTGTGAACCTCGATCATCGCCGAAAGCATTTTTATACCCTTGCAAAGGGTATTATAATTCTGCCCAAGAAGTTTGCAACGCATAGAAATATTCATTTCCGACCCCATAAACTATATATATTCTTGATCAGGGCGACGAGCTGAGTCGATTGAGCTGTCTGTCTCTACGCAAACTAGTCTCTCAGTTTTAAAGCTATCGAGTTGAAATTTTGCACAGAGTCTTCTTTTTACTGCACGTTTGTCGGAACCGACCGGATCGGATGACTATATCTTATAGCTGCCATAGGAACCATCGGTAAAAAAATGGGTCTTAGTGAGAAAAACTTTTTTGTTCTTAATGTTAGCATTCCCAAACACGGTCATTATTAATATAATATGCTTTCAAACAGATTTGCAAACTTTGGTCAAAATCGGATGACCATATCTTATAGCTGCCATAGAACCGATCGGTCGGAAAATGGATCTTACTGAGAAAAACTTTTTTGTTTTCAATTTTATCGTTCTTAAACTTTGCGATTGTTAATTTGATATGTTTTCAAAAAGATTCGCGAAATTTGGTCGAAGTCAGATGTTCATCTGACGGAAAATGGATTTTTGATACAAAAGTTTTTGATTTTTATCTAAGCGTTCTTAAACTCTGTCATTTCAAAAACAGCGTTTGCAAGGGTATAAAAACTTCGGCACAGACGAAGTTAGCTTGGCCTTCTCGTTTTAGTATAAAATGAAAGAGATGACGCTGGCAAAAATGTGTATCGTAAATGTCACACGACATTCTTCTTTCTTTTTTACAAGTTGAGAAAACAAAGGCGAGCTTCAAGTTTAGGAGAAAACTATTTTTCAGGACTTAACTCAAGCGCAGAAGCTATTTTATCGGTGACATGACATAAAGCCAAGATAATACATTTTGAGCACAACTTTGAAATTTGACTCAGAACTTTACTAGACCTTAGGCTCGTATTTGTAATACAAATTGTGTCTTCTATTTTTTGACATCAAATACCTTAAGAAGTCAATATTACAAATGAGGGTCAAATAAGGTTGCCCGGGAGTGATTTTATACCTTATGCTGAATAACTACCAGCTAATAAATCACCGCAAAATACGCACTTTATTGGTGTAATATCCGAATTTTTTCCGAAAATTTGGTATCATAGTAAAATGTTGGTTACATGTCTTATGTTCCGAGCACTTTTTAGTCCCTATGGATTTTAATTGGGTTTACCATATCCATACGAAAATATACAACAATTTTTGTTATTATTTGACAGTCGTCTGTGGAAGTTACAAAAATTAATTTACACTAATTGTCGCTATATACCAAGTTAGACATCCAACAACAACAAACTCATGTACATTCATACATTCTAGGTTTCGGCAGCAACAGGAGCAGAGACGTCGGCAGAATCTAAGTTTTAAAGCTCTTATTTATCTGTCTGGGCTTGCTGATATTTTGATTTCATATCATTAAAACCTCTTCACGGAGGAATGCATTCGCAGCCTTTCCCAGTCCTGAATGGTGTTCGGCAGGGATGTGCTCTGTTGCCCATTCTGTTTAAAATGGTGATTGCAGACGTGTTTGCTACAATGCGACCTGCTCTTAACAACCGCGGCATAAAGTGGTCAATGACTACTACACTGCGGCATTTGGGCTATGCAGACGATATATGCCTCCCGGCAAATAGGCTAAGCGACCTGGCCAATGCACTAGCCGACCTGCTAGAGCGGCAGGCCCCAAAATCAACACGGCGAAGACGAAAGCGCTTAGAATCCGTTCCGGACAATCCCAGGCTCTGGTTTTGGACGAACAGACAATTGAGCAAGTTCAGCAACTCAGCTATCTGGGTAGCGTAGTCGCTGTTGATGGATGGTGGAGGGTAAAGTGGCCTTTCGCGATGCTCGTCATATCCACACTGGCTCAAAATCAGTCTTTTCAAGTCCAACGTAATGCCAGTGCTCCTATACAGTTCTTCCACTTGGAAAATTACAACTTCCATAGTGTCAAAACTCCAAACATTTGTAAACCGTTGCCTGCGACGCATATTCTGCATATTCTGGCCTGACAGAATACGGAATATCGAGCTACTCCCCGCCTAGCATTTGGAAGATCATTTTAACAAGAATCACCTTGGTGAGTCTTTTTCGAGCCCTTTTGATGATTAAAAAGAGATTAGTTGCATGTGCGATTTAGGGAAGACTCAAAAATTACTCATGCATTTGCTCAAAGTGTGATTCATTAAAAAACGACCAGAAAAAGTATCGGAAATGACTCGAAAATGAGTCGAAACTGATTAGAAAAACGGTTTGTAAGCGACTCTTCAAGAAGAGTCGCGGATAGGGTACCATTTTCTCCCTACCAAAGTATCATTTATGATCAGAAAACGAGCGCAATTATGACTATTTTAATCAGACAGACGACTCGAATGTGATCAAAAATTACATAAAATGTTGGCTGGGTCAGACGAGCGAATATGGAGAGTATGACACACATTGCGAAAAAATGAGAACAACATCGAAAGGAAGGCAATGGAGTGCAACCAGTTGGACGGAGTCGTGCGGACACCAGGCAGACCTAAGGAAACTTGGAGGAGGACTGTCGGTAGAGGGACGGAAAGCATCAGGAAAGTTGGGGAGAACTCAAAGCGACGGCTAACAACAGTGTACGCTGGAGAGGAGTAGTTGATGCCCTATGTGCCACTCGGGATTGGAACTAGAAGAAGAGAAAACCTCTTCAGAACTAAAATAGAATAGAATTGCCCCCACGAAATAGCAGGAAATCAAAACGTGGTATCAATCAATAATAATGGTAATGTAAAAAAAATTCTCGCTTTGTTTGTGTAATAATTATATATGTTCATATTATACATACAAACATAGGTGTCAGGCCTGTTATCGTTTCTGTGTTCGAACGATCGGAATTGGTAGCAGTTTTAATTTCTAAGAAATTATTCGAAAATCCGGTTTAAGTGCCAGGTGTGCCCAGAAACAGCTTACATCGGAGTAAGCAATAATACATATGAAGAAAATCATGTTTTCAATACACAGCTGAGTGTTTTGTTGTTTCAAACGAAATCATTCGTCGCCAGCAACAAAATCGCCAACCACATGCAAACTTGTATGTGTGTGGACGTTGACGTACAATGCACAGTACGTTCAAGACACCAAGTCGATGCTTGTTAGTCGCGATCCCCAGTCAAAATAGCAGCCCGTCTCCCGCCCAACCGACCGAGATGCGCAGTCACTAACATAAAGTAATGTTAACTTTGGGCCAAATAAGTTAAAATTGCAGTTTTAAAGCAGAAGAAGCTTCCGAGTTGATTACTCGGTAGAGTTTATTGTAATCAGCACAGAGGACACGAAACGGTTCATGCAAGGCATAGTTAGTTGTACAACGATTCAGTGCAAAATAGTTATTGTTCAGTTTAGTTCGGCGAAGCCGAACGAAGAAGGATGAAAGAGGTCGTTATGAAATACAACAATAATGAGCATATCTCTATTTTTACAAAATCGCTTAAGTTCACCGCAAAAAAAGAATGATTAAACAATCTAAGAAGCTACAAACCAAGGCCTAATCCAAAATCTCGGATTCAAGCTCTGCAAGCGAATATTGAATGAATAATAGCAGTTGGAACAAGCATTTCTTTTTATACACTTGCAAAGGGTATTACAATTTTGCCCAGAAGCTTGCAAAGCATAGAAATATTCTTTTCCGACCTTATAAACTATATATATGCTTGATCAGGGCGACGAGCTGAGTCGATTGAGCTTTGTCCGTCCGTCTTTCTGTCTGTTTCTACGCAAACTAGTCTAGCAGTTTTAAAGCTATCGTGGTGAAATTTTGCACAGAGTGTTCTTTTTACTGCACGCCGCTAATATGTCGGAACCGACCGGATCGGATCACTATATCTTATAGCTGCCATAGTAACCATCTGTCGAAAAATGGGTCTTAGCTAGAAAAACTTTTTTGTTTTCAATGCCAACGTCATAAAACTCGGCTATTATTAATATTATATGCTTTCAAACAGATTTTAAAATTTTTGTGCAAATCGGATGACTATATCTTATAGCTGTCATAGGAATCAACGGTCGGAAAATGGGTCTTAGTAAGAAAAACTTTTTGTTTTCAATGCTAGCGTCATAAAACTGGGCCGTTATTAATATTATATGCTTTCAAACAGATTTGCAAATTTTGGTCGAAATCGGATGACTATATCTTACAGCTGCCATAGGACCGATCGGTCAGAAAATGGGTCTTAGTGAAAAAAAACTTTTTTGTTTTCAAGTAAATCGTTCTTAAAGTCGGTGATTCTTAACATTAAACTAATTTGAAAAAGTTGATCGACATCGGGTGACTATATCTTATGGTTGCCATAGGACGGATCGGTCTGAAAATGAGTCTTAGTGAGAAAAACTTTTCTGTTTTAAATTTAATCTTTTTTAAACTCCGCGATTGTTAATTTGATATGTTTTTAAAAAGATTCGTGAAATTTGGTCGAAATCAGATGTTTACCTGTAGGAAAATGGGTCTAAGTTAAAAAATTGTTAGATTTTTATGTAAGCGTTCTTAAACTCTGACATTTCAAAAACAGCATTTGCAAGGGTATAAAAACTTCGGCACAGACGAAGTGAGCTTGGCCTTCTCGTTAGAGGTAACATAGCTCGGTAATCTGGACTCGCTCTCTTGATCAAACATTTTTCTAAAATTTTGACCGAAAGTAAAGGCAAGCATCTGTTTACTATCTAAGAATCTATGTACCGGTCCGCGAACCAACTTGACTCTACTACAGGTTTCAACCTCCAGACCGAACCTTGATCAAAATTGTACAGGTTTGCAGCCTTGCTTCACACACTTTATGTCTTTTTTGCCACTTTAAGTGGTTTCTAACTTAAATTGATTAGATATTTACAAGCTTTGGGGGGTACAGAGTATGTTATAGTCGGGCTTGACCGACTTTCTTTCTTGTTTATCTTCAAACATCGAAAATTTTCAAAGGCGCCAACTAACCACAGTTTGTCAGCTCTATATAAGAGTACAGGTAAGAGTAAATAACAATGAAAAATTTAAAAATCTGTCAACTATCTGAGTATTTAAGAGTTAGGAATCGAACCAAAACTTTAGGTTCGATAAGTGCAAAAACCGGTCCGAAAACCTAACCTTAGAAAGGGCTCAGCAGCATTGATTAAAGTGTGCAATTTCAAAATTCACCCATCTCTGTATAATCTATTTGAGCTTTTTCATCGGAGGATCACACTTAAAAATGAATATATGAATGTTTCAATTATCATATATCAATTTTACTTACATTTGGCTCCTTGTACTCATTCGGCTTAATGCAGCGTATAAAGTAGGGATGCGCCTGCGATAGCGTACGCATGAGCATATCCAAAGAATTGCGGAATTTCACACATAACGTGGGCTGTTTCTTGGCCGTATCCATGGGCATTTCTTGGGGAAAGATTTCCACTAAATATTTATTAGCCGAACGTTGAACCAAACTGCGCATATCACTGCTAAAAGCATCACGATTCTTTTCCAAAAAACCCAAGGGATTGTACATGACCACGCCGGCATAATGGCGTATGCCAAAGAGTGAGGTCTGCGTGGTTTTGCCCTTGACATAAATGGAACGATTGCCGTGCTGCACATGCAACTTCTCCAGCAAAGTTTGATCCGTGCCTTTGGGAAATTTGGACTCTTCATCAATTAGAGACATTATATTGATGGGTTTCATGCCAATTAAATCCAGAATTTGTTGATTATCCTGGAATTCAATGTGTTGCCAATTGATGTGTTCGTTTTGGTATTCCGCTTGCTCCATCTGTAAAACGGATTTATTTATCAATTCAACTGAAGCTAAGAAGGAGAAATGGCACCTACCTTAAAAATGTGTCCCACAAAGAACTGCTGTAGATTCTCATTGGCATAGTTGATGCACAGCTGTTCGAAACTGTTGTTGTCGAAATTCTCGAAACCAAATATATCCAACACACCAATGCTATTCATGGGCTGATCCGGTTGCCGATTGATGGTCTCATTCAGCCTACGCACAATGCGTACAAAAATGCCATCATATAGGGATTTGACAAATGCATCCCTTCCCTCCAAAGCTGCCTCCTTGGTCAGACTGGTAACCACATGCTCGCCATGCACAAATATGGTACGTTGGATTAGAGCCGCATTCAATGAGGCAACAGGTAGACCCAACAACTTGGCCACTCGCTGTAAATTCTGTGCATCATTCACCTCGGCTGCCTCCATCATGGCCACTTCGGTGGCCTTGAAACGTAGATTACCCAAATGCAAAATGGCCGCCAGTAGACTGAGTATGCACCACACCTCTTCGGGCTTAAAGGACAACACCTTCATGGCAGCTCGTATATCGGCAAAATCTTTGGCATCCTGTTTGCCCGGCAGGGTGAAGCAACCTCCCTGAGCCAAATAATGATACTGACTGGGCGATTGCTCCTGCAATTGCAAGCGTTCCCGTTCCGGACCGGTTAAACCCGCCAACATGCAATAGAATATATGATAATTACGCTCTTCACGACTCTGGAACACTATGCGAGACTTTTCCAGCAGATACTGCTGAATGCGAGCACCCTGTATGGCACCCTCGGGCGTGAAACGTATCTCAATGTATTTGCCAAATCGTGAGGAATTATCATTCCGTACAGTTTTGGCATTACCAAAGGCCTCCATTATGGGATTGGCCTCTATAATTTGCTGCTCAATCCAGGAATGTTTGCCACTTATAGCGGCCAGGTACTGAAGTATTAGCTTGGTGCTCTCCGTTTTGCCCGCACCCGACTCACCGCTGATAACCACGCACTGATTCTCCTTCAATCTCTGCAAACGCTGGAAGGCATTGTCACTGATGGCAAAAATGTGTGGAGGTAATTCACTCAAAGTCTTGTTCCGATACAGCTGGATCTCGCGATGTGTATAAATGGGTAATATCTGATACGGATTGATGGCCACCAGCATGGAACCTGTGTAGGTCTGAAAATGACGAGAGTTAATCCAAGTTGAATATAAATATGAAAATATTCCACACTCACATAGATCAGCTGCTTGGCATAGCGTGTCTGAAGATTACGCAGAATTGTGTACTCCTGCAGATCACCCAATGTGATCATGTCCTCCACATCCTGCTGCGAGGTCAAATGCATGGCCTTGAGCACATCATCGGGTGGCACCCAAAACTGTTTTTTATTATCATCGCACACCAGCGTCTGTGTCTTCTCCGTGCGTACAATGCGTGCTCCAAAGGGTACCGCAAATTCACTGTTGGTATTCTGCGGCTTGACCCACACATATTCGCCCTGGTTAAAGAAAAAGAATTTGTTTTTTTTTTTTCAGCTAAAATTGGCAAAGTTTATAAGAGCGCAGCAAAGACAACCAAAAATATTGCATACTTTGCAGCTGAAGTTTTTACAGCAAACATTTTTTTATGGTTTCTTATCTTCCTAGACTAGAAGACTGTTTAAGGGAGATGAAACCGTTTCTAAACCGAAACAGATAAATCCAGCTGATAAACCGAAACGGCGTTTTGGGAAAAGGCTGAACAGTTATAGTTAAAGTTCACTAAACAGTTTTAAGACCCAAAGCGCTTAACTTTAGACAAAGGTTCTTGAAAATTTGCTAATTGGAATCGGTTTGCTATAGCTTTTACTTGAGGACTGCAAGCCGGTTTTCAACCCAACTGGTTTCATCTTGGAATTAAGACCTTTTTTTTTACTGATAAGCGAACCTTGAACCGATGCACTATTAATATAATACCTGAAACTGAACCTGTAAAGAATCTTTTTTATCCGGTTCGGCTTAGAGGTGTGCATAAGCGGACTCAAACTGTAAGCAACAGTACTTATGAATGTGACTCCCTTTATTGAGTAAAAGAACTCAACTGAATGAATATTTATTGCACTCAGTCACATTGAATATGAAATTTTGAATACTCAAAACAACAGTGTGAGTCATATCTCCCACAGTTTCGTAGATAGATGACTCTAACCTTCAAGAGATATTTAGTAATCAATATTACACTGTGCAATACTAAAAAATTGATCGAGTCGAGACCAATGATGGTAGAACAAGAACCTTCGCTGGGCTTGGTATGGTTAGCTACCGTTTTCTTCTTATTGCACTTTTTAGTTTTTAGCTTCTGATTGGGATTTGCAACTTCATATCTCGTAAACTATTTGAAATTTCGCTTGGACGTCTGAGAGAAAGTTGTTGCTCTTGGCTTGGCAAGTCAAAAAGTCCCATCTTTATACTCAAAATTGAAAAAAATTCGTAAAATCATCATATTTTCCCTCATTTTGGTACTCTTTTTCAACTTTGTCTTGAAAACTGTAACGAATTTGACTATGCTATGCAGGTCAAAAACGTAGCTTAGACTTAAATAAACAAACGATGGGAACATACCAACTTCATTCGATTGGTCCTTAATACAGTTACGGTCCTTTAAGCATGTAGAATTGTAACCAAAACTCGAAAAATTGCAATTTTAGGTAACAATTGGCTGACACAGTCAAAAATTTCGATTGTTTAGATAGTAAAAAAACATAACTTAAAAACTAGAATAAAAAACAAGAAGGAAAGTCGGTCAAGCCCGACTATAACATACTCTGTACCCTTAATGTCGCAGCTCGCATTTGCTCACGAGTTATACGTGCTCATCTCTAAGTTCTCTCTCTCTCTCTCTCTTTCACTAAGATTGACTCTTTTTGGGCTGAGATTGCCTCTAAGGAATGCTATGGCTACGGGTGGGTGTTAGCTGGCCGTTTTTTGCTCATAAATTGAGTATCGTTCATCCGATCTTTATCATTCCCTCAGCAAATCGATAAATAATTTTGATTACTAGACATCTCTAGAATGTACGAACAATCTTTCATCAAAACTGTGGGAGATATGACGTTTTTTACAAATTGAGGGGGCGAGAGGGGGCGTGGCAAAAATTGAAAATAAACTTGATCTGCCTGCAAGTATAAGAAATATATGTTCCATTCATGTCAAACCTCTATCTCTTAACATCTTTGAGATCTGCGCGTTCATACAGATGGTCAGACGGACATGGCTATATCGACTCGGCTGTTGATGCTGATCAAGAATATATTATATATACTTTTTAGAGTCGGAAATGATTCCTTCTTCCTGTTACATACTTTTGCACAAACTTAATATACTCTGTGTACCTTTGGTACAGAGTATAAAAATTTAGTTTTTTTTACCTTTTTTACCGAAAATTTAAGGTTTTTTTGAGTTTTTATGACTGTTGTACGTGCTTGTGGGCTTATAACTGTATGAAAGAGATATTAAATGATGTTAGTTTGTTCTAACGGTTTGTTTATTTTGGTCTAAACTACAACTTTGTACTGTATTACTTGTCCAAATTTGTAACGGGTTTCAAGATGAAGTTGAAAAACTGAACAAAAGTAGTCAAAACTTGTTTTTTATGGGCCAGTTTCGTAATTTTGAGTATGAAGAAGTAATTTTTTTTGATTTGCTACTTAGAAATCTTTTGTGGGCCAAGCCAAGAGCAACAACTTTGCTAAAGACATAAAAGCAAATTTCAAAATTATTAACGAGATACGGAATCGTAAATCCTACTCTGAAGCTGAAAAGTTCAAAGTGCAATAAAAAGAAAACGGCAGCTAATCAGATCAAACCCAGACAGGGTTTTCATACTACCATCACACCATTTCACAATTTTTTAGTCTCGACGCGATCAACTTTTTTGAGTTCAAAAATGTGTCACAGTGTTATTTATCGATTTGCTGAAGGAATGATAAATGCTGAGCAAAAGCTGATAAATGATGAGTAAAAAATACCAAAATTTTGATATTATTTTCGGAATTTCTAGTTTACAGATAACGCAACTTGTGAAATCACATTTTATTTTACCAATCGGTATACTCTTGAAAAAATATGCCAAGATTTTTGGTATTACTAGCAGATACCTGGCGTGCGTTGCTACGCCCCCTTTAGAATTTTAAACAGAAAACGAAGAATCGCCATCTTTCAAATTTTCATCTAGTAAAATTCGAGATTTTTGGATCTTTCGATCTTCACCAACCGTCTATTTAGGTTTAGGCAGTCATAAGAAGCAGACTTAGAGACAGACAAACATTCATCTTCATAAAAATAGATTATTTTCCGTTTCATTTATGAACTTATGCCCTCCAAACATTTTGTCGGGTTCCTTATCTCTATCGTCAAAAAGAGAGTTCGGCGATAGTTTAAGGGGAGAGTTTTCTAATGTTTGACGACTTACACAAGCAAAATACATAGGGTATCGCATTCATAACATACTAGGGATAAATAAGCGATATGTGGTATCGCTTTTTTTCGTCCAATCTGAAAATTGGCGAAATATCGCTAAAATATCGCCTTGAAGATATGAATGCGATTCTCGTCGCAAATTTGAATTTCACTGAGAGAAATTTGTTCTGGAGAATTACAAGAAAGCAAAAATTGGTGTATGTTTTCAATACAAGTACATCTTATTCAATACAAGTAACACATTAGATGCGTTGCTTTTCACGAGCGGCGTGGCGCAGCCGTCTAAGGCCCCGAGTTCCAATCCCCGCAGAGTAAGTAAAAATTTACAATAAAATAAAATAAGTTTAATTTGTTGTTTTTTTGGCATAATAAAAATTAAAAAATCGTGTCCTCCCACATAAGAGACTCATTAATTCATTCATATCTTCAGGAAGAAACTATGTTCTATCTCCAGAATAAACTTTTTTTATCGCCAGGAAGAATCGCTTTCTTATCTCCAGGAAGAATCGCTTTCCTGGCACACTTCTTCCCGAAGGGAGATAAAAATGCGATAACTATGCGATATCGCCAGAGTTAAGCGATACATACTGATAAGAATCGCATTCTCATCTTCCGCGATAAAAAAATGTCTGCTGGGTGGCTGGGAATCCAATTGAAAATCACGGCTTTCGAAGTTCGACCGTTCGAACTTCACCACGATTTACCCGTCTTCATGATAATCTAAAATCTTTTTGACCGTTTGATCCTATTTACCCGTCTATAAAATCTTCATAATAATCTAGGCTAAATGGAAAATGTTTAAATTTCGCAATTTTTTGGACCGCTCAAGCTACAGCTTCCATTTACCAACGCCTTCATTGTAATCTAAGCATTAAACGCTTTCATTAATACTCACATGGTAATTTTGCAAATTTCGTAAAGTTTCATCGCAGTCAGATGAGCTGTATAGTTTTTGAAATTTCGCGGTTTTATGACCATTTCCCATGACCATGCCCCAAAGTTTCATAGCAATCGAAAGTTTTGCAAATTTCGCGGTTTTTTATTACCATTTCTCGCCCATTTCTTCAACTTGAAAACCTTTCAGGGCAAGCGTCCAACCAATCCCCAAAGTTTCAATACAATCGGATGAACGGTATAATTTTGATATTTCGCGGTTTTTGGAACATTTTGCGACCATTTTTATACTCTGTACCGATGGTAAATAGAGTATATTAAGTCTGTGCAAAAGTATGTATCAGTGAGAAGGATTCATTTCCGAACCTATAAAGTATTATTTCTTGTTTAACCTAGAAACCATGAATCGGATGAACGGTTTAGGCAGGCATAAGGGACAGACGGACAGACAAACATTCATTTTTATATATATAGATAGGTTCGATGTTTTTGGAGAAGGTTTTCTTTCAATCCTTGGTTCGGTACAAGTTTTATCCAAATTTAATATAAATGCAATTTATGTGATTTATATTCAGAATTAAGACTTCATACGAAATAAATGACAGTTGATAATGATGTGAACATTTGCTTTATTACTCGAAACACTTTGTTAATCGTCAAAATTGAGGAGATAATCTTCGTCATCTACGGAACGTGGTATCAAGGATCTTAAAAACAAAACATTTAATGGGTGGCATTTTTATTGCGCATTTTAAAAATCTTTTTAAAATCGAAATCGTGAAAAATTACTGCAATATAGAACAGAAATTAACAAATTTGCTAGATTTCAGCTGCTTCACATTCTTGGAATATCTTGGAATATAAAAATTTCTTTTAACTACAAAAGAAAACGTATTGCTACAGGAGAAGAAGCATTTTAATTCTCAGCAGGAGTATAATGTTTGCACACAGAGAAAATAATTGATTTGAAATGGCACTCAATTCGACATTTTTTCATATCAATTTTACTTTAAGATTAAATTAATAAAAAATTAAAAAAAATGTTCCGAGGCGGGATTGAACCCACGCCTCCGGCACAGCAGGCTCATACACTACCCGATGCACCACACCCGGCTGCACTATCTTACTCTGCCACAGTTAATATAAGCATGCCGTCGCTTTCCGTTTTTCGAATTCCGAATTCGAATGAAAAAAATTATATTTTTAAAAGTTTATATTAACCTGCGAATATCAATATGAACTTGAACTTTTTTTTCCTCTGTGCAGGCTAAGTTTCAGAAAACTCTATACCACGGCTGTCTAAATTAAAGACAACAACAAGCATTGCTTGATTACTTCTGTTAGATTTGCTCTAGTAATAATAGTTCATAATCTTTCAAACCGGTTTTTGAACAGCTGCCGCGCTCTCAGCATCAACTCAGGAAACCAACCGAGCTCCATTTTAAAGAAGAGGAGCGCAAATGTTAATAATTGGTCAGCATCATCAGCAGATAAGGCTATATTGTACATTTTTACCATCCTCCCGACGTCCACCCCAGTTTGAATATATTTCGTATATCCCATAATTTTGTGGAAGTATATGTATACAGTAATCAGCATTATTTATCGATTGACAACGCTTGGAAACGATCAGATAAACGATAGTTGAGCTATAAAGATATCAAAATAGGGACCGCTACCGCTTACACACATATATGCTGGGGAGCACTTCACACAAACAACTTAAAAATGATCAGGCCTGTTTCGTTTCCGAATGCAAATGATTAGAATTGGTTAGAGTTTTAATATTCAAGAAACGATTTCAAAATTATGTTGAAAAATGGAATGGATAATGGTAAAAAATGAAAATTTTAGTTTAAAAGCCGAATGACACCATCGGTTTTTGAAAGGGGGAACATTAAACAATCCCGGATACGCTTGATTTGATCGAAATCGAAAATGGAAACAGACCTGGATGTGATCTGTTCTTCCAGATAGCTGCTATGTGTCAGATAAACTCGCAATTTTCTCTGTTATTTGTTAGTTTAGGTGACAGATAGCTCTATGTGGAAGATGTGAAATCGGCCCTTAAGCCTATTACTGAGGGCGTTCGAACTTTCCTTTCGTCACAGTACTTATTTCACATTAAAAGAAACACATTCTAACTTTCTTTCACATGAGCAAAGCCAAGGTGTTTCTAATTATATGGAATTCTCTGACGAAAGGAAAATTCGAACGCCCTCAATACTAGGCTTTAGTCTGAAATGTTTATTCATTTCTGTCATTTAATTCTAAACTAAAACAATAAGCTGGTAGCTTTACATCAAGTGTGTTGGTTCTCTACTTAAAAGCTGACTTGGCTCTAGGGTGACTCGTGTTGGCACTAGTTCTTAGTGTCTTTCACAGAGAAACCGGCTTGAACTCATTCGCGTTTAAAGTGTTCTCATAGTTGTAAGTCTGTAAATGAGAAGACAAAATTATCAAAAAGTAAAAATAGAGCCACGATAAGATACGAAAAACTATCGTTAATTGCAGCTGTGTAGTTTTTTTTTGGGCCATAAGTACCCTTTGTAACGTAATATCAAAGCAAATGAGAGTCGGTAGTTTGTGGCAATCGTAAATGTAAAGTTTAAGTCATATAAATTATAAACTACATTTGGGTAAACATATTGGACTAGTTCATAAAACAGCCACTGTAAGTTGGACAGCAACAATAAACATTTTATCAGTTAAGACTTTTGGGTATTTTCTGGAAAGTTCTTAAGTAGAATTTACGATTTCCAATCCAAGCGCATTCCAGTTAAAGCCCATAACTAAGACTGGCCCTCGATAACGAATGAAGAAATTATGATATTATTTTATGAGCACTGTAAAATTATTGTACTTGTGCTGGAAATCTTATATTTCCCAACACAATTGCGGAAATTTAAATAGAAGAAACCAAAAACAGCAACAACAATAATAAAACGGTAGCCGACCAAATGCAAACACAAAATGTTATCTTATCAAACGGAATGCCGATACCTAACAACTAAAAAAAAAAAAAAAATTGGAATTGAGAATCGGCAAAAAAAATTTAACATGCCAAAGAACAGGTGATAATTGCCAGAAAACAAAACTTAAGGGCCACAATTGTTTACACTGAGAACTTTGACAGAAATATAATCGTTTATTTAAAGAAAATCTTGTACAACTTTGACACAACTTTTATTTTGTTTATACCCCAGGAAACACCTGAAATATAGCGATAAGTTTGTAAAAAATAGTCAACAAATCTATTCCTAGAAATGAAGCAAAATGTTGTCTTTATTGCAATCAAAATTTATATATTTTCCGATCATCATAAATATGAGATAAACAATCAATTTGCTAATCAATTGTGTCTGGCGATTAAAACAGTTTTTTTTTAGGGTGAAGTCATTCCCCATTCATGTCTGAATCACAATTTGTGAAGTAAACACCTGATTGCAAAAATTTTTTGGTCGTCCTTGACATAATCAACACAATTAAACGCATTTCAGATATTTTCAATAGAAAGATTATTAAATTTAACGCAAATCTGTCAATCGACAGTTTACATCTTGGCATAAGAAGTTATCAGGGAGTTAAATGGCGCCATACGCTACCAACAAGAAATGACTCTCTTGAAATTAGCAAGGCGTTTGGTAAAAACTATTTTTTCCCTAAGAACCAACCAAATTTTGGAAATAACATTCGAAAGTGCTTAAAGACTATCGTTTATACGAACTGGTTTAAATTGGATCCCTTGGGGTTTTCTAAAATTTTAAGTGATAAGTGAAGCTAGTTACCGATGCCATTATACGCAACTTGGCTCAAAAGAACTAAACTACAAAAATACGAAAGGGATTAGTTAGTCCCGTAACGAAATTCGTTGCAGATACGTCCCTAAATGAGTGTTTCAGTTAAAGGTTGTGTATCGGCTTTAAATTCATTTCAGTTTTCGGTGCCTAAACGGTTCCTGGATTTTGATTTCGGTATACCCAAGCGGAACCAAACTCATTCATTCAGATTGCCAGGCCTATACTCAGATAAAATGAAAATTTAGTATGTCACAATATTGCACATGAATAGAAACAATTTTGAATAGCTTTGAAATCAGAAAGATTCTTTGTATGGAACATAGTATTGTGTCGCACGACATTTGTATCTCATCTGAGTAAAGGCCTTAAAAACAAGAAAGAAAGTCAGTCAAGCCCGACTATAACATACTCTGTACCCTTAACGTCGCAGCTCGCATTTGCTCACGAGTTATATGCGCTCATCTCTAAGTTTCACTCTCTCTCTCTCTCTCTCTCTCTCTCTCACTAAGATTGCCGTTCAATAGAATGTTGTGGTGATGGGTGGGGGGGTGGGGGGTGTTTACTGGCCGTTTTTTGCTCATAACTTGAGTATAGTTTATCCGATCTTTATCATTCCTTCAGCAAATCGATAAATAATTTTGTTTTCAAGGTATCTCTAGAAGGTACGAACGATGTATCTTCAAAACTGTAGGAGATATGACGTTTTTTCCAAATTGCGGGGGCGGGAGGGGGCGTGGCAAAAATTGAAAATAAACTTGATCTGCCTGCAAGTATAAGAAATATATGCCCCATACATGTCAAACCTGTATCTCTTACCATCTCTGAGATCTCTTCGTTCATACGGACGGACAGACGGACAGACAGACAGACAGACAGACGGACAGACGGACATGGCTATATCGAATCGGCTGTTGATGCTGATCAAGAATATATATACTTTATAGGGTCGGAAATGATTCCTTCTCCCTGTTACATACTTTTGCACAAACTTAATATACTCTATGTACCTTCGGTACAGAGTATAAAAATATAGGGACTATTCTACATTTCGTACTATTTTATGAAGTAAATATGTAAGAAAAAAGTCCTCTGACATGCTTGAATATCAAGTAAGTAACATATCCGATAAGCACATACATTGATTCATTCTTTTATACATAATACATCAAATACATTTCAGAAATGCCTAGAGCTACAAGCATAGTGGAAAAGAGAGAAAACAAGTTCGAAGTTAGTTTTTTGTGATTTACTTTGGTTTATGCTAAGCACAGTGTCTGTAGTGCCTATGCTCGCGGCAATGGCTATGAGTAAATCAGCTACAAATGATACTACTTTATGCTAATATCGCGATCTAAGCAATACGGCGTAATGGGTGGTGTTCAAACATGAACATAACACGAGGCTTCAAACCACATGTAGCATTAGATATCATATTCACAACACTTAGCCTATCATCATATCATTTAATTTAATTAGGGTGCTGACAAGGGTCAGGCACACCACTTGAAAGGGTCTACCAGCCGTGGGAGCTACCCAGTCGGACTTTGCAGCATGTGTTTACCAAAATAAGTACATTAGCTGGCATGAAGTTTTACGAAAATAGTCACTACATTATTTTTTTGGCATGAAATAAGTCAATTTTTCACCATGACAAACTCACACGTTGTTTTCTCAGCTATTCCTAAGGCTAAGAGTCAGCATATCGTGAAACGGTTCGAACACTCTCTTGTGGAGATTGAACACGAAGTAGAAAACCGAAGTTATCCCCGAACGCTTGATGAACGTTGAACCAACGAGAGAGAGACAGAGAATTCGAAAAAAATTATGACATCAGCTCGATTTCGGCTTTTGCGGAAAAAAGACTTACAACGTCTCAAGTCTTCCTACCTACGATATACAAAGTTGGTACATCTGAAGTACTGAGTTTGTAGAGAGAAAAATAGAGCCAGAAGGCTGCCGCGTAACGTCACACAAACGGTTAACGGTTACAACAACAACCCCTGAGTTTTACGGCGTTGCTTAACAAAAACGAATGGGAAAGGTTTCTCAAGCCAACTGACGTGGGAAGTAGGCATGAAATATGTACTTCTGGCATGCATACAAGTACGACTGGGTACTGCTTTAGTTAAAAATAGGAATTAAGGGTTGAAAAGGTTAAAGAAATCTAATAAAAGCAAGATCGCTCTCAAGAGCGAGTCAGTACAAATTCAAACTAACAACCTAGCGTATAAAAGTTGTAGAATAGAGCAATCACAATGCAAGAGAAAGAAAAAAATCTTTTAAACAATAAAGGATGAAGACACAAAGAACATACTTTTGTACATACACTGCTCGCCACTTGAATAGGACACCCTGTATGGTTTACCCCTGATTTGGTTTACTTAAACTTTTTGCTTTAATTGAAGTGTATATAAAATTAAAAAAAATTAAAATGTGGCGTGGCACTTCAATATCTGAGTCGGAGAAAGGAAAAATCCAAGCTTACAAGGATTCTGGCCTTTCTATTGCCAAAATAGCAAAAAAAAAGTCGACAGAAGCCGTCACGCCATAACAAACTTTTTAAATAATGAGCCTAATTATGGTAAAAACATGAAGGGCCGCACCCACCGTGTGCTTACCATCGCGGACAAGCGACTTATATTAAGAGAAGCTTCCAATTCGCACGACTCTTTGACCAAGATAAGGGAAAAATGCAACGTTAAAGCAAGTTTGACAACCATGCGTCATGTTATTAATAATGCTACACACCTGAAGAGACTAAAAATCAAGAAGAAGCCACCTCTTAACCCGGCTCGGAAGTTACAACGCCTTGACTTCGGAGTGGCAGCGTGTTGTCTTTTCGGACGATAAAAAGTTTAATTTGGAGGGCCCCGATGGCTACAGCTACTATTTTCATGATCTTCGAAAAGAACCACACCATCTAGATAAGTTGCACAGCAGTGCTGGAGGTATTATGGTATGGGGGGCCATTTCCTATTATGGCACCTGTGAGCTTAAATTTATTCCAACCACCATGAATGCGTTGTGTTATAATGGTATATTGAAAGAGGCCTTTCCACACTTCCAAACTCTTTTTGCAAATCTAAAATGGATTTATCAACATGATAATGCCCCTATACATACGGCCCGGATTGTTAAATCGTATATAGCGAGCCAAAACGTGGAGTTATGAAACTGGCCACCCTATTCACCGGTCTTGAATATCATTGAGAATGTGTGGGGATGGCTAACACGTGAAGTATATGGATCAGGTCAGCAATATTCGAGCGTTCCCGAACTAATTGCAGCTATCAAATTAGCATGGGGCTCGATATCGTTGAATTATTTGGGAAAATTGTATGCATCCCTTCCAGACCGAATGTGTGAGGTTTTGGAGAAAAAAGGAGGCTCAACACACTATTAAAAACTTTTTTTGGTTTAAAAACATGTTAGTAATTTCTTATTTAAGTAATATTGTTATTTGAAAAGGATTGAAATATTCTTAAATGGTTTTTAGATAAAGTGTCCCATTCAAGTGGTGCAAAATGAAGACTCCAAAATTTGTTACTTATTGGTTAACAATGTTTTTTGTATACTTACAACTTTTGAATAATTTTGTAATTTTCGTCTAATTACTACATTTAAATAAACTTTATAAGAAAACAAAAATTATTTTCCAAGATGGCTTGTTTTAGCAGCAATTAACTATAGAAAATCGACTTTAGATCGATTGGCGAGCAGTGTATCAAAAATGAACATTACAAAGTATTGCATTAATATTATATATTAATGCAAATAATTGGTACAGAAACTCGTTTTAATTTTAAGCTTTCTTAGAAAAAGTAAAAATAATAATTGTTTCGTTTTCGATTCGTTTCAATGGGTTCCAATAATAACGGTAAGCGGTTTTCGGTTCTCAACGATTCCGATACATGATTTGAAACGGTTTTTTCGGTTAACCGTTCCAGTTTCGGTAGTAGTCCCTGATCCAAAGTCGTTTGTCCCAAAACACATGCAAATCTTTGGTAAAATGTTCACATTATGCAGAACCAAAATTTATTCGAAATTTTTAACAAAAATGAAATTTTAAAACTCAATTTTCTTTTTTAAGCCAGAACCAATACTTGTTTGAAATATATTGGAAAACCAAAAATCGTGTTTGATTTTATAATGAAGCACGTTAAAAATATCGACCTCGAGCCAGCAATAACCCCCCGTATACAAGACATAGGTCACTAACCACAACAATAGTGAGCCGAAAAGTTAATCGAGCCCAATATGAGAAATAAATGTCAGCCTGAAATAAAAGATTATAAGTCTTAACTACAGCTTAGGGGGCTTTTCTATTATCTGGACGATATAGTGCGACAGAGTCTTCAATTCAAGATGCAACTATTGAACACACAAAAAGATACTCAGTTCTCGATACTCAGTACTGAATACTCAGTACTCAATACGCTGTTCTCGTCGACCCATGCTGAATACGTGTTGGCACGTCAAAGTCATATCTTAGTTTCCGTTTCCAAGATATTGGCAAACAACCAATTTTTCGACTTTTTACAATTCTAGAATTTTTGTCTAAGCATTAACTGTTGATTATATGAAGCCTCTAGTATAGTTTACATATCAAAGGAACTAAGAACAAGAAAGAAAGTCGGTCAAGCCCGACTATAACATACTCTGTACCCTTAACGTCGCAGCTCGCATTTGCTCACGAGCTATACGCGCTCATCTCTAAGTTTCACTCTCTCTCTCTCTCTCTCTCTCTCTCTACTAAGATTGCCGTTCTATAGAATGCTGTTGTGATGGGTGGGGGGTGTTTACTGGCCGTTTTTTGCTCATAACTTGAGTATCGTTCATCCGATCTTTACCATTTATTCAGCAAATCGATAAATAATTTTGTATACAAGGTATCTCTAGAAGGTACGAACGATCTATCTTCAAAACTGTAGGAGATATGACGTTTCCAAATTGCGGGGGCGGGAGGGGGCGTAGCAAAAATTGAAAATAAACTTGATCTGCCTGCAAGTATAAGAAATATATGCTCCATACATGTCAAACCTCTATCTCTTACCATCTCTGAGATCTCTTCGTTCATACGGACGGACAGACGGACAGACAGACAGACGGACAGACAGACAGACGGACAGACAGACAGACGGACAGACGGACATGGCTATATCGAATCGGCTGTTGATGCTGATCAAGAATATATATACTTTATAGGGTCGGAAACGATTCCTTCTCCATGTTACATACTTTTGCACAAACTTAATATACTCTATGTACCTTCGGTACAGAGTATAAAAAGTGTATGTCTGCATTTACGTAAATTGTAAATTTATAGATCCTAGAAAAAGTTTAATAGAAACATATTTTTGAACTTAATCCTTCGAGTATAGCTGGGATGAATGTCTGAGATAAATGTCCGGGTTGATCATCTACAGGATTTGTACAAATCTCAATGTGGAGGCAAGCTTGCGTATACTTCTCGCTGTGATGTTTGTGTCAACGAACTGTTTGTGATGAATCCGTAGTACTGAGCAAGTGCACCGAGTACAGATGGGCGAAGTTTGCCTCGATGTTAACCTCGCGTTGAGGCTGTTGCTTCGAGTGGTGGTCGACAAGCAAGTTCGCCCAAGCTGGGATGAGGTTGCCTCGCGTCGAGGACTTTCGTTTGCCACTCGTTGTGGATTTTTGCTTGCCACTCGTTGCGGACTTTCGTTTGCCACTCGTTGTGTACTTTGTGTTGATATCGAGAACTCATAGGTAGACTCAGACTGGCATCAATTGACAAACAAAGAGCGTCTCGAGCTGTTGTAGTTTGCTATCGTCTTGCCTGAACATCGGCGATGATGAAAGATGCGATTATGATCCAAATTCAGCTGCGCGACGTACTATCATAGCTAGGAACGATCGTTTGCCATGCTGCGTACAATGGAAGTAGGCGGAATGGGTGAATGTTCAAACAACGTGCGATCGAATACATGCACGTGCTGGATCGGCTGCATATGGGATGCTCGACCAACCTGAGATCGGTTACGTGTAGGTGCAGAGTCGGTTGGGCGCACACAAATAGCAGGCATGAGCAGCAGGTGTTGGGCAGGCTGGGCTATGAAGGTTTTCACACGTGGACAGCCTGACATGGATGGCATTGGCTGCCGCAGTATGGGGACAGCTAGACGTGTAAGGTAAGAGCCGGTCAAGCTACAGATTGATTTGAAAAAATCTTTTGTCTTCCAGCCAAATTACCTTATCCTGACCATTCTGCCTACCCTAAATTGACTTCTTCCACTTTGGGAGCTAAACTTTTATCTTTTAAAAAAGGTTAAGCACGTCTCAAGTCATTTTGCACCAGAAAGTATTTTCATTATTTGTACATAAAAACAATTTACAGATTTGCTTCTGACTTTTGCATAAATAATTTGCCGGATCAGCTAGTATATTTATAAATTTGAACTAAAGCTTTAAAAACTTTTTTATTATTTGGTCGATATAATGCAACAGATTCTCCAATTCAAGAGACAACTATTGAACACACTTTGGTTTGAGTGTCTCGATAACCGTTTTTGTTTCCCAAAAAAACCAAAAAGAGGTTGTCTTGGGACGCCCGGTATGATCAAAATTCTTTACGAAAACACGCTATACTCAGTACTCAATACTCAGTATTCGATACTTGATACTCAATACACAGTGCTCGATAATCAGTACTCGTTACTAGATACTAACTGCTCGATACTCAATACTATACTCAATACTCATAACTCGTTACTCAGGAGATCTGCTGCTTAAGCAACTGGCAGAAGCGCCTGACTTTGTAAAGACAAAGGCGTACCCAAAAGACAAAGTTTTTCTAGATATAGTCCCCCAGTAAAAAAAATATTTCGCTCTAAAAAAAACAGCTTTCTTCAACGTGACTTGAACCCAGCTTTTCTTGACTCTTAGTCTCACCCACAAAATTTCTTGGGACGAGTATATCTACGATTACTAAACCAAGTTGAAGTAAACTTGGGATTGTTTTAGCAGTTCAAATTTGTTTGTTCATGCAAAGATGAGCTCAATTTGAGAGAACACGATGACGGCATCTACAGTAACCACAAATATGTTTGTCTTTAGTATATCAACTTGGAAATCCAAAGCTCGCCATACGAAAGTTGTCCTGAAATGCGAAACAGAAACGCAAATCTCAATTAAGAGCATTTTCAGAATGTTACCAAACTAAGTTCTCTGTCCTCAAACTGAGTTGATTTAGTCTTGTCGAAGTAAGTTGGACACCTTTGAAAAAGTCCACACATACCAAGAGTAGAAAGGCTTTAGATAAGATTAAAGCTAAACTTTTTATAGCCTTCCGTTCATTCAAGAATTTAAACTTTAAATTTCTTTGGAAATTGATAAGAAATTTGTAGAATTGCATATTTTTTATTATCCCTCAAAACCAATCACCATAATCGCATGAAATATTTATTTACTTAATCATCAAAATTATTTTCCATGCGTGTAAGGGCTAATTAAAATTTAAGTGTGGCAATATGCCTAGTTATCTGAGCAATTTCTTTGATAAGAAATAAATCTTACATGTTCCCGCACAAATTCTGACATATTCAAAAATTTCTCATAAAAAAACACACGCGTCGCAATTGTCGAAATTTGTTTAATTGACAAATATTTGCCCAACAACAAATTGGGTTTTATTTTCACAGCCGTTTTGCACTTTTTTTCGGGTATTCGACGGTTTGCGACCGTTTCAGTTCTGCTCCGCACAACGTCTCGTTTACTTGTGGTTTCCAGTTTGGAAACCCCTTAGTCCCAGTCTTTGCTGTCATTCGCAATTCTTATCAGCGTTTGCTTTTGATAATGAATATTGAACGCTTTTTGGCAGGTTGCCTTATCGATAGAGCGCTGTCGCCATATGGCAAATAGTGCTGGTGTTGAGTTATACCTACCAATGGTGGATTCAACCTAGAACTTGACCGGTTAATGCTGCATTTAGCATACGTCATGATTGATTGTACACAGAGAACTTGGCTGCACAAATCGATGAGCTTATCTGACGATGAGCTAACTGTGAGATATGGGACATAATACGCAACAAATAACTGACCATGTCAATGAGTCATGTCATTAATCATTTTATATACAAGCCAAAGAATTTAGCAATACCTGGAATATAACAATAAACGAAACAACTTAAAGGGGGGGGGGGTTAACCAATTTCAAGGTAAGTCTGAAGGTCGAGTTCGAGTTGTAGCTTGAATATTTAAGTTAGTTCTAATGAATAATATCAACATTTCATGTACCCAAAATATTGTGACAACAATAATACCAATCAATAATATCAAATTTGACATCAGCTTATATCATAAATAATAATAAACATTTAACTACGCAGCACAACAAATTCCAATTGGAGGGTCCTAGAATTTTTGCATAAATACTAAAACAATAACATTTCGAATTTCTTTTTATCGTTTCATCATCAATTGAAGCAAGATATAACTACAAATTAACGATTACAAAGTTCAACTGCCTTATGTTTGACTTTATTTATTGACGATTTGTCATGACGGGCTCCAATCAAACGAACGATCTAACATTGCCTGTCATTAGGTAAACTCATTAATAAAACATTCTGCTGATAAATAAAAGTCGAATAGCAAATAAATGAAATGGAATTGATTTCAAAAAGAAATCTACAAATATCATAACATTTAGTAGAAACAAAAGTAAAAGTAAAACCCTTTTAGACAATATGGTTTGTTTGTTGAAACAGTTTTTTTTAAATTATCGAATCTAAGGTTCTGTTTGAAGCCTTAGTTCTCTACATCTTATAACATTGAAGCGTTTTGTTGTCTTTATTCTGCCGCGGAAGTTTAAGTTTTGATGTTTGTTTTCTATCAAAAACATGATCAAATCTTCTTTCTAACAGAAAAGATTCGGCTTTATTTTCGGCAGGTTAAAAATTTTGAATATTTGGTTAATGGTCCAAAAAATACTCACTCCCTTAAGTTCTGCGAGTTTGGGTTCTTAACCAGTTTGTCGCCTTAAAAAAATCAACATAAAAACCTGTTTCCCAGAACAATTAAATCATGAAAATGCAAATTGTACATTACTATTTTCGACTGCCATTAGTTTTGCATATCTGGCGACATTTTGAATTATGTGGGCCATCTGTCTGCTTACCACTTCAAGCAATAATCCATACATCTTTGCTTTGTACGTTCTTGACATCGTCCAGTACCAGTTCAATATGCCCTCAAAAGTTAAACAGGCCTGTTCCCAATTCCGAAAAATAGTGGAATTTTACGCAAAACAAGGTAATTGCTGTTCTGAATACAGCAAATTGTCATGACTTGTTGCTTTAAATTTAAATTAATTTGAGACTTTAAAATAACTATGAAAAATAATAACTAATTTTATTATTAATGATTAACATTCTAAGATTCTGGGTCGCCATCAGCGTGGTGGGTACCCAAAAGAACCCCAAATATACAAGTTTTGCCTAAACTATAAGAATTTGTCCCTCCCCAAGTCGCGGCACTTTTATAAATTTTTTGTAAGAGACCTTGGACAGGCTTGGGTTCTGCCTCAGCTGGAAAACTTCCTTACAAAATCCAAATGGTTGTGTAAAAAGTGGATTTTGAGTGACATATTGACACCCGTATCACAATATGTGTAAATTAGTTTATCTTCAATTTCTTTGTAGTTTTCTGCTTTTTAATTTCGTAGAAAACTTTCTATTACAGATTTTAAAGCAAGCCAATTTTTAAAGAATTTTCCAAATCATTATTATATTATTATATAACTTTTTAATTTGCGGGCCGTTAAGTACCGTTAAAGCCCTGAAAAAATTTCGTATAAGACCCAGCTTTATGTGCAAGGTTGGTAAGATAATTTTTCTATGATCGTCTAGCGGTAAATACTCGATGCTTAGTTGACCCATTTGGAACCTCACTCGCGGATCTCGTTTAAAATCTGTGAAGTTAAGTTGTTTTTTTCGTCCTTCCCAAGCGCATAAAAAGCATTGATTCTTCGAAAACCACCTTTTCACGCCAGTTAATAAAACTACTATTTTTAGGTCACAACAAATCATCCATTGATATTGATGGTATTTTATTAACTGCAGAATTAACCTCATATTTTCATTGCTTTCTGCCATATTTGTTGCATATGCAATAGGTACTGACGGTTACTTGTTCCCAATGTTTAGCAGTACTGCTTTTAAGCTGTTTGTAGAACCATCAATAAAAAGACGCCACTCCTCTGGAACATGTGGGTGTCCTATTTCGATAAAAAAAAATAGAGGAAAGCTAACTTCGGCTCGACCGAAGTTTATACCCCCTTGTAACTTCATTAATTTATATAAATTAAGGTTTTAAATGTTTTTCGTCAAAAATTCTTAGCTGAGTTATTTTCCAAGCTCAGCAATAGATGGCGCCACTACTTTGACCATTTACTTGCCAGTTTTTATATGGCAGCTATACGATATATTCATCAGATTTGGATCAAACTCTTCAAAATTGTGTGGAAACCGATAATATTCATAACTGAAAAGCTTAAAGACGCTACTATTGAAAACAAAAAAGTTTTTCTCACTAGAACTGCTTTTCGAACCGATCGTTCCTATGGCAGCTATATGCTATAGTCATCCGATTTGAATCAAACTTGGCAGAACTGTGTGGTAGCATATAGTATTGATCAGTAACAAGTTTGATAGCGATAGCATTGAAAACAAAAAATTTTTTTTTACTAAGACTTTTTCACTGAACTAACTTTTGTATGACAGCTATACTATATAGTTGACCGATTTTCATCAAACTTGGTGGACTTATGTAAAATCATAGAAAACTGAATAATGCCAGGTTTGGGGGCGATTGCATTGAAAACAAAAAAGTTTTTCTCACTAAAACTAGTTTTTTGACCGATCGTTCCTATGGCAGCTATATGCTATAGTCATCCGATCCGGCCGGTTCCGACAAATGTGCAGCGTATTTGTACCAAAAGGTTTCGTGCAGAGTTTGGTTAAGATAGCTTTTAAACTGACGGAGGAGATAGCAAAGAAACAGACGGACGGACATGGCTATATCAACTCAGCTCGTCATGCTGATCAAGAATATATATACTTTATGTGGTCGGAGATGCTTCCTTCTATGCGTTACAAACATCTGGACAATTTTAATATACCCTCTACAAGGGTATAATAAGAGCATCGATATCTGTACAATAACATAAATTAGTGTCTGTTTCATCAATTGGATGCATAGCGAAATAAATATCAAGTGAATTGGAAGAGTTTCGAGAAGATGTTATTTTAAAATCATCTGCTATCAAATTCCATTGTTTTAAGCGAGATGCAAGCAGCTCTGCACCACTTTGGCACAAAGTCAGTTTTGAGAAACCATGTGACGTGTGCTAGAAATCTCTGATGGTTCAAACTCAGAATAAGTAATATCATCTAGTACCATTTGTTGCATAGTGTTATACTGGAAAAAGAGTATTATAATTTTGCCCAGAGGCTTGCAACGCATAGAAGGAATCATCTCCGACACACATAAAGCATATATATTCTTGATCAGCATGACGAGCTGAGTCGATTGAGCTTTGTCCGTCTGTCCGTTTGTCTCTAGTCCCTCAGTTTTAAAGCTATCGAGCTGAAATTTGGCACAGAGTCTTCCTTTGACTGCACGCTGCTAATATGTCTCCCGGATCGGTTAACTACTTCCTCTAGCTGTCATAGAAACGATCGGCCACGGTTCAAGCAAAAAAAAGCAAGCATCTGGCGAATGCTCAGTCTATATCACATTGTAGCTTGAAAGTTCTAGAGGCGTTTGTGTTATTATTATCATTTACAATTCTTATGCAGGAATCTCACACTTTATCGGTGGCGTTCCACACAACCTGTTGAAATAAAGTTTTTAAAATAATCTTCAAATGCATTCTTGTATCTGATAGATTCTTTTCGGCTTTTAATTTTAAGCGTAATTAAGCCACAAACATAGCAAAAGTTATTATTGTATGGGCAAAATGGAATAAACTAACTTTGTTTGTTTTTGTAACAATGTGCGAGCATTTGTGCTTTGATATTTTCTGTTTGCCACTGTTGGCTTTATTCCAATAAAACGTTTTTTGTTATTATTTTTGATTACTTTTTTAAATGTCACTAACTTAAAACGAGAAAGCCAAGCTACCTTTGTCTGTGCCGAAGTTTTTTTACCCTTGCAAATGCGGTTTTTTAATTTCAGAGTTTAAGAACGCTTACATAAAAATCAAAAAATATTTGTGACTAAAACTCATTTTCCGACAGATAAACATCTGATTTCGACAAAATTTTGTGAATCTTTTTAAAAATATATCAAATTATCAATCGTAGAGTTTAAGAAAGATAAAATTTAAAATAGAAAAGATGTTCTCACTGAGATTCATTTTCCTACCGATCGGTCTTATGGCAGCCTTAAGATATAGTCATCCAATTTCGAACAAATTTTGCGAATATATTTGAAAGCATATAGAATTAGTAATCAGTGAGTTTAAAGACGCTAACATTAATAACAAAACAAAATTCTTACTAAGAGCCACTTTTTGGACCGATCGGTCCTATGGCAACAATAAGATATAGTCACCCGATGTCGATCGACTTATTCAAATTAGTTTAAAAGCGTTTAATATTAAGAATCATCAGAACGATTTACTTGAAAACAAAAAAGTTTTTTTTCGCTAAGACCCATTTTCCGACCCATCAGTCCTATGGCAGCTATAAGATATAGTCATTCGATTTTGACCAAAGTTTGCAAATCTGTTTGAAAGCATTTAATATTTATAATGGCCGAGTTTAAGGCCGCTAACATTGAAAACAAAAAAGTTTTTCTCACTAAGACCCATTTTTTGACCGTTGGTTCCTATGGCAGCTATAAGATATATATATCCGATCCGGTCGACATATTGGCAGCGTGCAGTAAAAAAAAGACTCTGTGCAAAATTTCAGTTCGATAGCTTTAAAACTGAGAGACTAGTTTGCGTAGAAACAGACAGACAAACGGACGGACAAAGCTCTATCGACTCAGCTCGTCGCCCTGATCAAGAATATATTATATATAGTTTATGGGGTCGGAAATGAATATTTCTATGCGTTGCAAACTTCCGGACAAAATTATAATACCCTTTGCAAGGATATAAAAACAATGGGCTAATGTTGCAACCCAGCTTAACTCCAGTCCGAAACGTTATTTCCATCCCATATGGCAGTCTTATGTTCCTTGTACAGACTCTTCAATACATTGATAGTTTTGAAGTTCCTTGCACTCAAGTAAGTGTCGAGCGTGAATCAATGAATAAATCCATTAATAAGCAAATTGGATCCAATCATTTGTATTATTTAACCTGTTTGAAACCGGTAACCGAAACGATTATTTTGTAACCGAATTGTAACCGGACCGAATTAAAAACAGATAACCGTAACCAAAACCATTATCGAAACAATTTGATTTTAATGACCGCAACAGTAACCGAAACCTCTGGTTTTTATACTCTGTACCGAAGGTACATAGAGTATATTAAGTTTGTGCAAAAGTATGTAACAGGGAGAAGGAATCGTTTCCGACCCTATAAAGTATATATATTCTTGATCAGCATCAACAGCCGATTCGATATAGCCATGTCCGTCTGTCCGTCCGTCCGTCCGTCTGTCCGTCCGTCCGTCCGTCCGTCCGTCCGTCCGTCCGTCCGTATGAACGAAGAGATCTCAGAGATGGTAAGAGATAGAGGTTTGGCATGTATGGGGCATATATTTCTTATACTTGCAGGCAGATCAAGTTTATTTTCAATTTTTGCCACGCCCCCTCCCGCCCCCGCAATTTGGAAAAAACGTCATATCTTCTACAGTTTTGAAGATAGATCGTTCGTACTTTCTAGAGATACCTTGTAAACAAAATTATTTATCGATTTGCTGAAGGAATGATAAAGATCGGATGAGCGATACTCAAGTTATGAGCAAAAAACGGTCAGTTAACAAGCAACACCCACCCCACCCATAACCTAAGCATTGCGTTCAGCAGAAGCAATCTTAGTGAGAGAGAGAGAGAGAGAGAGAGAGAGAGAGAGACTTAGAGAGCGCACTGCGTTGTGTGTTAACTGGCCGTTTGACTCGTGACCAAATGCGAGCTGCGACATTAAGGGTACAGAGTATGTTATAGTCGGGCTTGACCGACTTTCTTTCTTGTTTATATTAATCTTCAGACTCATTGAGTAAACCCCAGCTGTTCAAAGCCTTCCACACACACTCCAGTACATTTTTTAGAAATTGGACTGCAAAATGTGTTTTGAAAGAATCTTCCAGACTACAAAGACTTTAAAGATTTCTTACTTTCTATACTCTATACTCTACTCTGATTTAACTCGCAACAAATTGGAAAAACATACCTCAAAAACCCAAAGCATAATTTCAGGCTGAACTTTTCATAAACAGAAAAATCTCAGGCTGAAATTTGTATAAGTTTAATTCTCAAGTCCTTATTCGGCCAAATGACCGTTTAAATAGAGAGTTTGACTAGGGCTTGAATTGTGAAAAGCAACAACAAGCAAAGCAAGGGTATAAAAATGTTTAACATTTCACCCATTTTGAAAAGAAAAAATAAAGCATCATAGCATACTATGCACACCAAATTTGAATAAAAACTTTATACATTTGCCCTAGGCAATCGCAATCATCTATATCCTTACCAATGATTCAGAGAAATCTTAATTTCGGCGGTATGCCTTTGCTAGCTACTAAATTTAATTATTTTGAAGATATTTCTAGGAGAACATATAGAATAGACTAGCTAGATGAAAATTTCTATAAACACTGTTAGATTTATTAGCGAACCGCAATATCATTAAACAATCACAATGTAAAGCATGTTTTTGACATGTATGAATAAAACTACAATTTTAAAGTCAAAGGAAATGCGCTTAATGGTCAATGTTGGTCTAAGGCAATTGCTACTACAAAAATGGCTATAAACCGCGAACCAATGCGTCATTGGTAAAGCTGAAAACGCAATTAGGTATATTTTATCTCTAGTTTATGGCAAATGTTGTATCCATTATAGCGGTTCCTGAACACATTTTATTGGTCAGTATCTCAATATATTTAAAATCTTAGAAAAATCTTTTTCCATTAAATCCATTTTTTGTCCATTAGAGGCGGGAATTTGGTATAACAATTGTAGTAACTCCCTTCATCTTTGGTGAATTTGGCTTCACTCTTGTTTTAACCAGCAATAGTATAAATGTGCCCATTAAACGCGACTTTGACGTGATCAAGAATAACTGGGCATGAGGTGTTGCTACCTGATGCATCTAGTTTCACAATTCATTGGTACCATTCCCAGGTCTTACCAAAAGTTGAATTTTGTTGCATTGTGTAGTAAATACCTTCTTGATTTATTCATTTGGGTTCTTGTTTTAAAAATATTAAAGGTCGTTTTGCTTGTAATTAGATTTTGCACAGCTAAAAACAATAAAAAAACTTAACATTTAAAGCTCAAAACATTATAGTTTCCATCCTGTAATATGTATTAAAATAGGCCCGACTTTGAATTCAAGTAATATTCACCATAATTTTTGCGTATTTTTCAGTTATTTTGCTTATCTTTGACTGAGCATCATAAAAAAAAATATTCTATGGGTAATTAAGTAGATTAATCAATCAATTGATAAGATATCTGTGAAATATTGATAAGCAAATACATAAACTTCATTATGTAGCAAATTGCCAAAAGATTTAAATCAATTGTTTTTTATTTTTATTTATTTTTGCAAATTCTATGCTCGAATTTTACAAGTTGTCAGTTGCTTATTGTGGGACTATAAACAAATTGGTTTTGCGATAAGCGTCGAAGTTTCAAGTGTCTGAAATAAATTTCTAACTACCTGCGGGACTTCAAACGGCACGTGCATGCCAAGCAATTTCAAATGACTAACTTAATGTGAGTGCCTGTGTGTGTGTTTGGGTGTGTGTGTGTGTGTGCGTGAGTTTCTGGAGAGAATTACAAGCTTTTTTACTTCCAAGTCCTTGTCAGAATGCAACGAACCCAGCTTCGCCTGGGGGCTAAGCGCAATTAGGATTATCCTGTTAAAGCAACAAAAGAGCGCAGCACCCTTTTAGCGTGCTCAACTTTTGACCCAATTTCGGACATCATAAATATTAAAGACAAAAGACGGGGCAAACTGAAACAATTCCTATGCTGCTCAGCTGTTGTCAGCTGTCGGCGCATAAAATTCAATTAAAGCTCTTTGAACAAGTGCAACAACAAGCACAATGTTGTGTCGCATATTTCATACAGATAACGCGGCGTATGCGCAATGTCAGGCAATTTGTAGCTGTTGCTTGGAGGTTTACCTAAAAAATACACATTGACAATTTACAATGTTTGTTTGTGTTACTCAGATAGTTGCACTGATAATTTCGACTTCTCTCTGTCTCTTTCTTTCGCCGTCTTCAAGCACATTGTTGACCTATATTTGGGCATCAATGAAATGCAAGCAGGCAGATGGCACACAAAAAAAAGTAGCAGCAGATGCCTCCACATTTCAATGCTATTTGTTTGAGTAAAAGCTGCTTGTAGTAGCCGTCTTTGCTGGAGAAAAAGCTTTGCTAAGGCCTAAGCTTTGCGGACTGGAAGTGAAAGCTGTCGGCCGCTCTCTCTCTCTCTGTCTCTCCGGTTTCTCTGTAAAGGTTGGTGAAACAGTTTGGAAATGGGAAATATAAGTAAGGTCTGCGAAATAAGTGGAACTTTGGTTAAATTTTGAAAAGCTAAGAAAATTTGAATGAATTATGAAAATTTTGTATAATCACAAAATTTTAAGAAAATCTCTCGAAATCTATATAACATTTTAGTGATTATACCAAACTATGGAAAATTTTCTCAAATTACAGGCATTAATTAATAACTTGAGAACTATGCCAGATTTTCTAGTTTTTTATTAATATCTGTACCAAAATGTTGTAATTTATATCTGTTGATTTGTGTTTTTTATAAAGAATTATATTCAACCATAGACCTGGAGCTAGCCAGATGTAACTTTGACTAGTCTGGGGCTATTTTTGGAAAAAAATGGGCGTGGTAGCATTTCACTCCGCCTTAAAAAGAGAGACTAGATCGACCAACACCACGTTTAGCTCACTCGACTATCAGGCATAGGCGACAACTGGCGGCTAAATCAAAGTTAAGAATGTAAGCGGTTTGCTTACTTAGTCGAGTGGACAAGACATTTGTCGAGGTCGTAGATCAAGTTCCCGTAGCACAGTGGTCTAGCTGCGCCCCGCCTTGGACAAAACCCTAATATCATTTTTGTTGAAAAGATAAACTTTTTTTTAGATAAATCGACAGTTTAAATATATAAATTAAGGTAGCCAAAATATTGCTTTGATATGCTTACGAATATAAATGTTACAGTCGCCTAAACTAAGTCAATTTTTCGCAATCCTAAAAATGCATAAATTTTGGTTTATTATTCAAGTTTGACTTATCATATCTTCGGCTATAGTGAACATTTTGAAGCTGTTGCAATTTTGTTGGATAAGTGTAATATTTCTCTTTTTATACATTTATAACATTTCAAAATCAAAGTTGTAGTTTATGAACAATTGCTTTTTCCGCAGGTACCTATTTTACACCTATTTTTAAAATTTCCGAGACTGGCAAAAGTTGTCCTCAAAAGTCTTCAAAAAATTTATTGTCTTATTTTATAGTCTAATATGTCCCCTTTAAGAAAAATATCAATAGCCAAAACCGATCGAGACCCAACTCGAGAAAAAGTAACTTATGTAAAAAAAGTCAAGGTTTCATTGTGTACGCCATAGTCATCCGTTCGCCGGTGACAACTACTGATCAGAACAAAGCTTACGAATTGGAAATATCTCCACTTCATACTAGTATTAGATTTATGGAAAACCTACTCAAAATCAGTTATGACATAGACTTTGGAGATTCTGGCACTATCCGAAATGAGGAGAACAAACAAAAAAGAAACTTAAAGAAAAGGCAAGTCCAAGACGCTTATAGAAAAATCCAAAGATGGTAACACAGTGGTTCTTTTCTAGTCCTGAGTAGGCCAGCGAGATTACAGGTATTGACTTAGAGCTCATTTAAATGTTTAAAATTTTAGTTCAAGATCTTTTTTGCAGTAAGTCTATTGATGGAAACAAATATGAAGAATATGCTTTGCCAACTGCTGAACATTACAATGAGAAATATCCTTGGAGGAACATGTCCCCAATACTTCACAAAATTTTGTATCACGGCAATGATATTATTGAAAATAATATATTTCCACTGGGAGAGCTATCTGAAGTAGCACAAGAAAAAAGAAACAAAGATTAAAGATTTTATAGGGAACATAAAACCAGAAAAATTTCGAGATATGCCACAAATGATGATCTATTTTACATGCTTTATCTTCATCTGAATAAATTGTTTCCAGTATTCGGCATATGTGTAAATTGACATGGATTTAGAAGCAGAGGATCTATTGATAACAAAAAACGACTAATATGTATCTTTCAGGTATTTTAAAAGCCAATTAATTCAGTTAAATATAATAATTAAAAAAAAACAACAAATCAAAGCGAGTTTTTGCTATAAAATGCATAAAAAAATATTAATTTTGTATGGAAGCTATATCTAAACGCTGTCAGATTGGCTCGAAACTTGTTAGAAATTTGGAAACAACATAAAAAGTTACGTACAACCTAACACACTCAAAAAAAAAAAATTTTATTTAAAAATAATTGCAATAAATCTGAAATGTTTTATAAAAATATATTGATTTTATATGGGAGCTATATCTAAACAATGTCCTATTTGCTCGAAACTTGATAGAAATCTAAAAGCAACTAAAAAAAATAAGTTTGATAAAAATTTGGCACCCGACACTAATTTTTGTGGATTTCAGGTGCAATAAAGGTAACACCTGGTGTGAAAAATTTTAATAGTATAGGAAATGTACCCAAACCTTGACCTTGACTTGATTGAAGTTTTGAAAAAACAGCTGAGCATTACATTATATAGATTCTAACCAAAAATCAGCACCCTAGCCTTATTAATATGGCTTACAGGTGCTTGAAAGGAAACATGTTTTACGAAATTTTGACTTTGTGCTCTGTAGCTCCAGAACTACTTGATCAATTTAATAAGCTCTTAATTATAGAAGATCTTGAACCATTTTGAATCAAACAAAAGAAAAATTAAATTAAAAATTTTTAGCAAAAGTTACAGAATTTTGTCAGAGCAAAGTAATTCTGGACCACTGTGGGTAGGAACTTAGTATTTCTTTTTATTTAATGTTTTTAATTTTCATTTGAAGTGTTTTTAACATTGGCCGCTCCCTGATCAAGTATAAATTAGCAACAATCTTCCTACTGAACTCGAGTGATGCGGCATCTTAGTTGCCAATTTGAGATATCATGATACATTAGCATGTATCAAAAGAAATAGTACGCTACTTTAATGATACTTCGTTACTTCGATCCATAGGTTTTTGTTTGATACCTGCTCAGGTATCAATTATTCTGCTGAACACGCCCATTATTTTATTTGATATAATACTTTAATCGATTATTTCTTCACACTCGAAATGTTCCACATTAAATGAATTTACAGCCGACCGCTCATATCTGACAACTACAGTGTGCTGCTCTCAATAACCGATTGCGCTCTCCTCTCAGCAGTTTCCACTACGATCGGATACTTCTCCGCACTCCCCTTGCCTATAAAAACCAAATTGATAACGAATTTAGCTAGATTTCAACAGCGAAATTTTTGAAAATTTAAGTACGAATAGATTTTTTTTTTGCAAGAGCGTTTGTAATCAAATTATCGTTCTACTTTTTTCTTAGAGTGTTTGTTACACCACTTATATCTCAAGAATGGCTGGACGGACTCTTAAGATCTTTGAAATGCGGGATTGGTTTTCGCCCCACAATAGCAGAATAGCAATTAAAAACTCACAAAAAGCTAATCAGTATAAAAATAGCGAAAATTTGCAAAATTTGATAAGTTCAGAGTACCATCAAGATTTTATTGTTAGCGATTGTCGACGGGTAAATAGCACGCTAAGGCCAATCGGTCTATAAAAAATCGCTAAATTTGCAACTGATCTAAGCAATGATTCTATGGAGAGGCAGTTGGCAACCATGCTTTCTTCAGCGAAAAGCCTACTGAAGAGTCGTTAGGGATAACGATGAAACAGTTCTGTATAGGCAACCAGCTCTTTTTGGTGGTACAATGCATAAGTTGTTTACAGTTGTGAACAATCGCAACTTTTTCGGACCCATAGCCAGCTAAACTTACTAATTAAATTTATAAAATTGTATAAATAATGAGCTTATTGTCATAAAAGGTATTCGAAATAAGTCACCTTATAAATCCTATGATCTGCTGCCAGAGCTTTGCTAATCATTTTTTTTTTCAATTTCGTTTGTTTTTGCTTTCTTTCATCTAAGATAATTTCCATGCTTGCAATAACAATGTTAGGCACAAGACTATAAGGTTCATTACAGAATGAAATAATTGAGCTTACATTATCAGTTTTTGTCTTCGTACATCACGTATATACAGGCGTAAATTTAAAGAAGATTTTCCGCCATAAGTTATAGCCCATAAAAAAGAGAGGTTTGATTCATAATCTGTAGATTTGACTCTAAAATTAACTTCAATTTTGCAGGAATGTTTCAAAGCCAATACCTCTCTAGTGAAGAGCGAGCTAAAATATTCCATATCGCGAAATGGAAATGCCTCTCCAGGAATATGCTTCCGAAATGGCGAGAAGTCATTTTAAAGTTCAAAAGTATTTAAAAGATTCCGAAAATCCCAGAAAAAGACCTCGATTGGACGCCCGCCATTGCTGAAAAAACGTGATTGAAAAAGAGTAAAAAGAAAAGAATTAAAGAAAACCTAAGTGCAGGCCATATTTCCCACGAACTAGCTCTCCCAGTGTCGAAGCGTCGTGTGCAGCAAATTTTACGTAACGATCAATTCAATTCATATGAAAAAAGAACCGTCAAATTTCAATTACCGAATTTTGCCGAGATGCATAAGTTTTAGGACTTAGAGTGGCAAAGTATTATCTTTAGTGATGAAAAAAGTTTAATTTAGAAGGCCAAGTTGGGTATCAATATTATTATCGGGATATACGGACGCCAAAACAAGTAAGAGTGTCACGCGATTTTCAAGGAGGTTCGCTAATGGTGTGAGCTGCATTTGGCTTTGCTGCAAAGAGTTCAATATGATTTGTAACACATAAAATTAACTCTGAAAGGTATGCCGAACTATTTGACGAAGTTTTTTTAGTTATGAACAAGAATATTTCAGAGTTTCTTGGACATTCCAACAGGACAATGCTGCGTACCACGTTTCAAAACGCACTAAACTATAATATTTTCTTAAGAAAAACAAATTGCGGTTTTGATTAGAGAGTAAATAGAAGAAACGCCTTCCGATCCGGTGGGGGTAATTTATGTTGTCGGTATGACCAGCTGCGCCCCTGCTCGCAGCGTTGGTGATCGGAAGGAATTTCCTAGAAAAACTAGAAACTATGCAAGTGTAAGATTGTGAAGAATAAAAGACCGCAGGCCTTCGTCGGAAAGGTTATCACTGAGAAGAGGAAAGATATTATTGTAATCCCTACGCAGAATGCGAAAAGGACCATTAGAGGCATATAAAGTAGAAGCAACAGGAAGCCTCAAGGGAATATAGTTTCGTGTTTGTCTTGAAGGGACATTAAAGTTCACGCGCCCGAGTAGGTACTCAGCGTCAATATTACATTTTATAAGCTTGTTTAGACACAGTATAGTACGTCTATGCTCAAAAGAAGGTAAGTCTAAAAGCTTAAGTCTGGAAATATAGGGAGGAAGTCTAAACAGTGGATCCCAACCCAGGTTGTGAAGGGCAAACAAAAGGAAATGCTTCTGGACAGATTCGATACGTTTACACATGGTGAGTGATTGAGGGTTCCAAATACACGAATCAAACTCCAAAATAGGCCTAACTAGGGATATAAACAAAAGCTTGGTCGTGTAGGGATCATTGAACTCATTAGACCAACGTTTAATAAAACCTAACAAACCCATGGCTTTATTCACAGAAAGTTCAATGTGAGTGCCAAAAGAAAGTTTATGGTCGAGGCTAATACCCAGATCATGGAAAGATTCAACTTGTTCAAGTTGATAAGAATCCAATAAATAGTTAATTAGAAGAGGGGTTCTACAATAAAAAGTCGTTGATTTACACTTGTCCCTGTTTAAATGCAACAAATTATAAGAGCACCACATAAATATGGAATTCAAATCAACCTGAAGCAAATCAGAATCGTTGGGCCAGTTGTGGCTCAGGAATATCTTTAAGTCATCTGCGTACATCAGTGCACGAGAATGCTTAATTACATTAGGCAGGTCATTAATAGATAACACGAAGAGAAGAGATCCAAGATGGCTGCCCTGGGGAACTCCAGAGGTCACAAATACCGGATAAGAAGTGCTACTATTATAGACTACTTTCTGAGTTCTAGACTGGAGATAAGATTTAATCCAATTAAGAAGCCCCAGTGGAAATCCCAGCAGACGCAAAAAAGAGACACTGTCGAAAGCCTTACTAAAATCAGTAAAAATAACATGTTTGTTTACCTTGAGTGAAACCATGAATCACTGAAGAAGTAAATTCCAGTAGGTTTGTAATAATGGAACTGTTTTTAACAAATCCATGCTGGTTCGGCGATATAAAAGGAGAACATGAGTGCTGCAACTGAGATGTTATAATTTGTTCAAAGAGAGTTTCGCAATGCCCCTGTAGTTTGAAATGTCAGAACGAGAACCCTTTTTATGTAAGGGAATAATGAAAGATTCTTTTCATGGAGCTGGAAACCTAGACTGCTCAAGTGATTTGGAAAACAAGATGTGGATAGGATAGGCAAGCGAGTCTGCGCATTGCTTTAAGATGCACGATGTCACATTATCTGGGCCAGGATAAAGGTTAGATTTTAGGGAAAGTAAACTATTCAAGACAGAAGAAAAAGAAATAGTGGGGCAGCTAATGAAATCATATGAGGAAATAGGATAAGAATAGCCTTTGCTGGCATCGGACGACGAGTAAGTTGATTAAAAGAATTTTGCGAAGAGATTTGCGATTTACGAAATGGTAGAAGCTCTTTGGATCGTTACAAAAGTTACTCTGTACTCGAGACAGCTAGTATTTATAGCAAATTCGATTTTGGGCTTGAAATTTTGCCCTAGCAGTCGAGTATTTGGAGAAGTCCGTTGCTTTTCCAGATCTTTTGTAAATTTTGAAAAGGCGAGACTTCACATTTTTCAAGTGTCTCAGGCTTGCACAACTCCATGGAACATTTTTATGAGCGCTTCTTACAATCACCTAAGGAATGGAGATATCAAATAGCTCGTACAGTTTAGAATAAAACAGATTGTTGGCAGTTTCAACACAATGAAATTGATGATTTTTGATTATTATGAAGATTATTATACTAAAACAAAACAACTTCTTATCAAATGCCCTTGAAAGTATGCTATGTTTATTAGTATTAATAATTTCGAAAAATATTTAAAAAAAATGTTATCTTAACACCGAGTAATTGCAATTAATTCATTTAGCTCGTTTAATTGGAAAATTATAAAGTAAAATAAAGCTTTGCATATCTTGAAGGGCATTTATCATTAAATTTCCTTTTTTTTTGTTTATAAAGTGGGTATATAAGAAGTAAGAACAGCATAGATTAAATCTATTAAATTTGACCTAGGTAAAAGTAAAATATGATTGGTGTACTCTTGTTTTGGTTGGAATCCTATTGCAATAGTGTTGGGTTGTTCATGAGTGAGTGAACAAAATTGAGTTGTTTCTTAAACTGAACAAGTGAACATGTTCTTGTTCATGCTCAGTCTTGCTCAGAGTTGTTCTTAAGTAGTTTTAAGAGCTATTCGGATGTGTTCCAGAAATCTCTAGAGATTTTCGTACAAGCGATTTGATTCTGAACTAAGTTATGAGAACTTTATATGTGAAATGATAAGAATAAGGTCGACTACTAGATCATAGGTCGGTAAAACCGTACGCATTAAATGTACTTGGCCTTGAGCAGTCAGTTTCAAATCGCCCAACTTTTGTCATCTAATCTAGTAGCCGGGCTTATTTGTGACACTTCACATATAAAGGCAAGCAGTTTTAATTCGAAATGCAAGGGCTTATACCAAAATCTCTAGAGATTTCAGGAACACACCCGATTTAGTCTCTTTGGCTCAGTGAGTTCTTCTTGCTCTGTGAATTGTTCTGTCTCCGTCTGGCTCTGTGGGCTGTTTTGTATATCTTGCTCTGTGAATTGTTCTGTCTGACTGCCTTGCTCTGTGAGCTGTTCCGTTTCGTCTGTATTGCTCTGTGTGTTGTTCTGTGGACTGTAAAGATCCAAATACACCACACAAATTTTTGCGCAAATTCACACGCATTTAGCGCACACACTACACTAGCATTTGCGCAATTTACAGTTGAAAGCAAGCTCTCGGCGGGAAAAGATGAAGGAAGCGCAGCTGTTGCCTTTGCTTTGGCAGAGCAAGTGAAAAGCTTGCTTGTGGGTGAAGCCGTGGCTACTTCAACGTCCAATTTTCACAAATGAGCAACTTTTTCTTGCAACGAACTGAGCACAGTTTGCGCAAAATGCCCACTCACCACACAAACACTCCTTAAACTTTGCGCAAAGAACCCAAAAAACCAAAACGCTTTTGATTTTGGGCTCGCTTTGCATAGCGCCCATATTTCACTAACACACATAAGCGCTTGGCCCAAAAATTTGTGTGGTGTATGGGGCGCTTAAATGTAAAATTGGCTTTACAGTCCCAAAGGGCCAAGCCAAGCTTCTCTCAATCAAGTTTGAGAAGCTTTTTCATGGCTAGTTACTTTACAGCTGGCTCCAATAGCTGATGAAGGTGACCGGCTGTGTAAAAACTATTTTCTAAATAAAGAAAAAAAACTTTTTATTAGATGGTCCGAGGCGGGACTGAACCCACGCCTCCCGCACATCAGGCCGACACACTTACCACTGCGCCACACCGGTCACTGTGGTCTGTGGGCTGTATTATGATACAACCAAGCTATACTTAACTAGGTAGCCGAACTAGCTCTCTCGCTCTCTTTGCTTGCTTCTTAAGTGTCAGTCTGTAAACAACAGTTGCGAGCGACGCATCTCCGCGGACGAAGAAATTCATTACTCTCTTGCTCTCGCTATCTTTTGTATTTTTATAAGGAGCTGTGAGAGAGCGAGTGCGGCTACCTAGTTAAGTATACCTTGGATACAACTATACGAGAGAGAGATCGGAAGAGTGAGCGACACACATTCACACAAATTAGGCATGTGTGTAGAACAAAATTACCATGCAGAAACAACAAAAACAATAAGGCGATCAGTGTTACAGAAACCCACCCCTTTGCAGTCCCCACGGAATTCAATGTGCTAGATGCGACAAGTAATACAAGTACTTTTTTAACCACTTGGATACACCCTTCCCAGAGTTTCTATTCAAAAAATAACGGTTCCCCAATGCATTTACCTTCACAAATCAAAACATGAACCCCCCCCCCCCCCCCCAAAACAAAACAGCTGTGATTTGACATACGCAAACCAGAGAATCTATCGCACAGATTCATGTGTGAGCAATGGCTATTTTGATTGTTTTGGTTCAAGTGACACCTGGAAAATGATAACAGCTGGAGCACACACACTCTCTCTCTGTCTATCTCTCTGTTGCGAGAGAGTGGAACGTACTGGCAATGGCACAGTAATAGGACGAAACTGAGAAAAAGGGTGTCAATGGAAATACAAAACTTTATACACACGCACGAGGAGCGTACGAACGGCGGCACTTTCTTTGAGGAAGCGGCAACCCAAGCGGCTGGCAGCTGGCAGCTTTTCAATCCAGTTCGAGTCACGCAGCGGAGTGGTCCTGCTCTCCAAAAACTTTGTTCTCAGTCACTCACACGCGAGTTTCTCAACATTTCCCAAAGCGTGCTGAAGCTAACGGTAAAGATTTATTAAACGTGCGAAGAAAAAAAAAACAAATGTGTAGCTAGCCTTTGGCAACATTTTGGTTACATTTTTTGACTTTTAAAAATATTTTCCAATTCAAAATTCCCCCAAATTATTCAACAACAATAAACAAGCGCCGAGAACAGAGAAATACCGAAACCCATTCATCAGTCGGGCGAGAGCATTGCATCTGACCGCTACGCATCTACGCAACACCAAAAAATTTCGAAAAAATAAAATAAATATATAAAAACTTCGCGAGTGAAAAATTCAGCGTCAAACAAGTCAATTAAACTAAATTTAATTAACTTAAATTGAGGAAATTGTAAAAGCAACAAAAAAACACACTCACGAAGCTTTTCTTTACGTTCTCCCGGTTGCAGGTGAGTTTTGGAAATGAAATGATTACAACCATTTTTTATGACCTATTTGAAAGTTAAAGAGTTCAAAGTGCAATTGCATATATGTATATATAAAGTACAGACAGATCAAATATAAAGCCACACAAGTGAATAGCAAAGAATATAAATAGGAATGTATAGGGTCAAGTGTTTCAACAATTTACTTAATTCACTTGAATAAAAGTTATATTTTAAGCAGGTAAAATATACCGAAATGTTTGGAAACTACTTTTGTAAATAAGTTCTAATTGAATTGAAGTAATTAGGTAATCACACTCTGATTTGAATAAATGAAAGAATATTGGCAGTGATTAGAAAGGAACCCAATTTTCTTACCTAGGTAAGGTACAAGGTAAATGTCAAAAAATATACCTAGGTAAGGTAAAAGGTATACGGAATTTCCAGTACCTAGGTAAAGGTAAAGGTACAAAAAAAGGTACTTTTAATTTTAAAATAATGGTAAAAAAAATTGAATGTGATTTTATATGATGATTTATTATTAAAATGTCTATTATATGCTGTCTCTTAAAAGTCTTCAGAATCCTTTGTACTTAAACTCTCATTGACAACAATTTCTAAATTGTCCATAATTTCTTCAACAAGCCAATCTTTCAAGAACTTTTCAATTTAGTTCTAATATGGTTCAATTTGAATTTTGGAAGTATCATAGTTGGAAGTTCATCTGTTGTTACTGTGGATCTGTTATCAGCATTCCAAATTGCCGTTGCTTGCGTTAAGGAAGAATTGTAGAGCCTGTTCAGAATCTTTAGTGACAACTAAGTTCAAAGTGTGTGACGCACATCCAAAGTGATTTGGCAAAATAATTTCAGCAACACCTGAACTATCCAGGTTTATTACCTTTAAGTCGGACTCATCCAAATACTGTACACTATAAATGCTTTACAAAGCTGGATGAATTATCTGTAACTGATCATATATTGGTATTTCTAGGTCCGTATTTGCTATGAACTTCAACTGAGAGAATGACGATGTAGATTGCTATCTACATAGTGGCCAGTTATACCAAAGTAGCTTTTGTTATTGCAACTCCAGATATCGGCAGTCGTACAAATAAAATGAGTATTTTGAAAAATACCGGCGATATGTTTTTTATACATCCGTGCTCCCGTTTTCACTTTCCGCTAGTCAGTTAAAAATTTGTCTAAAAATCCCGAAATGTTTTCGAAAGTGTAAATGAGAGTACGGCTAATAATCCGCCTTCCTCTTGTCTAGCATGGATCGTATAGTTTTTGCACAGGGAATGTTTACCGGACGTCTACCGGTGTTTACCGGACGTCTAGCGAAAGCCACAAACAGGTTCCCGATACTTTTCTTTTTAATATGGCAGAGCGGCAACATCTTGGCTATAATGTAATCGGAGCGAAAAAAATCCCGTACGAAAAGTACCAAGTACCTTACCTATTGACAAGGTAAATGAAAACAAGAAAGAAAGTCGGTCAAGCCCGACTATAACATACTCTGTACCCTTAACATCGCAGCTCGCATTTTCTCACGAGTTATACCCGCTCATCTCTAAGTTTCATTCTCTCTCTCTCTTACTAAGATTGCCGTTCAATAGAATGCTGTGGTGACGGGTGGGGGGGTGGGGTGTGTTTACTGGCCGTTTTTTGCTCATAACTTGAGTATCGTTCATCCGATCTTTATCATTCCTTCAGCAAATCGATAAATAATTTTGTTTTCAAGGTATCTCTGGAAGGTACGAACGATCTATCTCTATCTAACTCTAGGAGATATGACGTTTTTTCCAAATTGGGGTGGCGTGGGTTGGCGTGGCAAAAATTGAAAATAAACTTGATCTGCCTGCAAGTATAAGAAATATATGCCCCATACATGTCAAACCTCTATCTCTTACCATCTCTGAGATCTCTTCGTTCATACGGACGGACGGACAGACAGACGGACATGGCTATATCGAATCGGCTGTTGATGCTGATCAAGAGTATACACACCTGATCATATTAATAGGTACACAAATCAACTCAGACTTTAAGGTAACAGAAAACAGTTTTATTCATTGTTTCAAACTTAAAATTTGTTCTCATTGGTTCTTAAACTATTTGTGTTTAATAAAATAAACTTAATTGTAACATAGAATAATAATATAACATAAAAGAGATCATTTTGTGTTTCAGATACGTTTTCAGTGTGATCATAATAATAGGTACACTTTATGTGTTGGTAAGAAAAGAAATTTTTATTTCCGTTTTGTGTTCTTTTTTTAGGTAAATTAGTATTTCCTAACTTAGTATCCAGTGTATCTACCTCTATTTTTGGCCACTTCTGCTATTCTTTTTGGCATACTTTTAATAAGAGCCTGGCAGGTCTCTACTGGTGTCTCATACCACAGTTTTTGGACACCTTCCCATAATTTTTGTTTATTTGAAAATGAATGCTTTGCCAATTTCTTTTTTAAGTCTCCCCACAAGTTTTCAATGGGGTTAAGGTCGGGGGATTGGCTTGGCCACTTCAGAACGTCAACTTTTTGGTCCTCGGAAAATTTAGATAACAGCCTTGATGTGTGTTTAGGATCATTATCTTGCTGAAATACCCAACGTAATGGCATATTTTCCTCAGCATACGGTACCATAACTGTTTCCAATATGGATTTGTACTCTTCAGCATTCATTTTGTTCGTAGTCTGATAAATTGGACCTACGCCGTACCAGGAGAAGTAACCCCATACCATTATATTGCCACCTCCATGTTTGACTGTTTTTTTTTGTTAACCGTGGATGGAATTCCTTTCCATTAGGGCGTCGAACATTCCTTTCACAGTCATTCCCAAACAAATTAATCTTGGTTTCATCGCTCCATAATATGTTTCTCCATTTTTTCTCCCCGGTGCATCCTACCCAGTCTTTGTGGTCCCTTGCAAAAGTTTGCCTCATGGTGATATTTTTTTTTGCGCATAAGTGGGACTTTTCTGGCAATTCTTCCTGGTAGGTTGGCATCTTGTAGTCGTCTTCGGATAGTTGGAGCAATAACTGAATTTCCAATTTCGGCTGCAATAGCCTTCGATGACTTAAATGGGTCCTTTTTGCTCAAAGTTAGTATGTAGAGGTCAAGGGTTTCTGTTGTTTTTTGTGGCCTTCCACGGGTTTCCTGTTTTGGTTTTCTTTCTAATGCATTTTTAACAAAATTATGAGACCTGTTCATTAATTTGGCGATGGCTCGTAAAGATTTGCCTTCTTTTCTCAGACTAAGAACCAATCGAGCTTCTTCTTTAGTACAATGAGAATTTCGACCCATTTTTTCTATAAAAAAATAATTATTTAATTCTCTGTATTGACAGGAGCTATACTTAATTTACCTTTAGTTACCAAAAGATCACTGATTACAAAATTATTCACTTGTGAGAAACGGAGACTGTACCTATTATTATGATCAGGCGAAATGTGTGGAGGACTCGCAATTTATAGAAAAGCTTTGATATACGGGGCAGCCCATCTTTCAACTCTTTGTCACAGTGTGGCCAGACATTGACAACAACAAAAAACCAAAAATTAAAAAGTTGTCAACACTAAAAGTACGAAAAAACCATCTATAATTAAAAATTTCCGGTGTGTACCTATTAATATGATCAGGTGTGTATACACTTTATAGGGTCGGAAACGATTCCTTCTCCCTGTTACATACTTTTGCACAAACTTAATATACACTATGTACCTAGGTACTTCCAAACACTGAATATTGGCTTTATATTATATTTCAAGCCTACCTTAAAAGTGACCAGGTCTGACTCTTACTCTTTTAGTAAAATGGTTTGATATCATTTAGTACAGTCCTACTGCAAACTTTTTGTTGTACAGTCACACTGTTTTCCATTCTAAAAGTTGTAGCTCTGAAAGAGCTACCAGGAGATCGATAAACAAAAATCTCGCAAATGTACTTGCAAGACAATCTACTCATCAATTAGAAGATTAAGAAAATTTTTCATAATATTTTGAATTTTGGAAAACAAAACCCAATTTTTTTTCAATAATTACCATTTTTTCCAAAATGATATCCAACAATTTTTATCTTATAAATGGTTTTTATACCCTAACGTCCAGATGATTGTAGCACTTAGAAGGAAGCATCTCCGAACACATAAAGTATATATATTCTTGATCAGTATGACGAGCTGAGATGATATAGCCATGTCCTTCTATTTCTATGCTATCTACTCCGTCAGTTTTAAAGCCATCTTAACCAAACTTTGCACGAAGCCTTTTGGTACAAAAATGCTGCACATTTGTCGGAATCGGCCGGATCGGATGACTATAGCATATAGCTGCCATAGGAACCATCGGTCGAAAAAGTAGTTTTAGTGAGAAAAACTTTTTTGTCTTCAATGCAAACGTCCCCAATCCTCGCATTTCTAAGTTTTCTATGCTTTTACATAATTCCACCAAGTTTTATGAAAATCGGACAACTATATAGTATAGCTGCCATACAAAAGATATGTCTGAGAAAAAGTCTTAATAGAAAAAACTTTTTTGTTTTCAATGCTATCGCTCCCAAACTTGTCATTAATCAATATTATATGCTACTACACAATTCTGCCTAGTTTGATCCAAATCGGATAACTTTAGCATATAGCTGCCATAGGAAGAATCGTTCGAAGAAGTAGTTCTAGTGAAACAAAACTTTTTTGTATTCAACGGTAGCTTCTTTATACTTTCCAGCTATGAATGTTCCACAGTTCTTCAAATTAAGACCATTTAAGAGTATCCCGATCATCTTTAACTAATTCATGCTGAATACAAGTTTCCAAGATATAAGCGAAAAACAAGTTTTCCGACTTTTTACCGTTCTAGAATTTTTGTAGGCCACACTTAGCATTAATTGCTGGTTTTATGAAGCCTCTAGGACTCAGATGTGACGGAAAAATTAAATCAAAGTATGCGAGTTAGAAAATGAAAACAAAGCAGGCGTTTGAAGGTCTCATGCGACAGAAATAAAAAAGTAAACTTCAGTCTGCTTAACGTGTGCATAGAGTGTACATGTGGGACTTTACCTGCTAATTAGCATTATTTATTTGATTTTTCTTTAATTTTATTTTCTCAATATTTATTACTGTCGACCATTCCGATTGTAAGATTTCAAGACATAAATCCCCCATTGGTGATTCGTAATGAACCGAAATTGTGACGGTTGAGACGGGGATAGTCTTGTGGCATTACCAAATCCTGATTTTATTTCTCTTTATTTATTATTTATTATATCTTTTTTAGCATTAGACTTTCTCGCTACGCTTATGCCGAGTCATCAGTCCGTTAGGCCAGCGATTCTCATGACAGCGCTGCATCATTTGGTTATGTAAATTCAAGGGACAGCCACTGGTTTTTACTTGGTATGTTACAACTTATGTTTGGCTCTTTCAGATACGTCATCTTAAAAGTTGCCAAAGGAAGATTCCCAAAAGTTTTCTTCTGGCTCTGACGCCATTTATTCTTCTGCAAAGTAGTTGCTTTGCTAGCTGATATAGGGTGGTGCCATCCGAGTCTCTCAATATAGTCCGCAGATTGTTAGACATTAACGTCGCCCTATCATTTGGACATTTAGTTCCTGTTCCAGCCTTCGATATTCTGCGCAGTACTTTGGTTTGGAGGACACGGATCTTGTGTAATACCAAATACTTGCAGGACTTATGTGCATCCGGGCGCAATAATTGCCTTGTGTATATATACAGGGTGGTCCATTTAAAAATTGCAATTTAATTTTGCTATAAAAAAAAAACGGCTAGATATTTTTCAAAGGTTGAACATTTATTAAAAGAAGGTTGGTTCATGTCATTTATTTATGAAAAACAATTTTGGTCAAATGACCAAATGACCAGTATTGCCATAAAAAAATATAACATATTTCATTACTAAAACAAAAATATTTAAAAATCCAGAAAGAAAATTAACTAAAATAACTTATTAATATTAAAATCCCTTTATCTGGGCTTAAAACAAATGTCATTCATTTCGAAATATACTATTTCTATTCCCTGGATACGAATTCATTTGCATCTGTGCTCTCTCTTTTATCTCAAAAATGCGAATGCATGTGTATGCAAGAGATCGGCAGCGCACTAACATAAGCGGCAAAAATTAACACAAGTGTAAAGGTAAAACAGCTGATCGTACATACACACCTGATCATATTAATAGGTACACACCGCAATTTTTTAATTAAAGATGGTTTTTTCGTACTTTTAGTGTTGACAACTTTTAAATTTTTGGTTTTTTGTTGTTGTCAATGTCTGGCCACACTGTGACAAAGAGTTGAAAGAGGGGCTGCCCCGTATATCAAAGCTTTTCTATAAATTGCGAGTCCACCACACATTTCGCCTGATCATAATAATAGGTACAGTCTCCGTTTCTCACAAGTACCAAGTGAATAATTTTGTAATCAGTGACCTTTTGGTAACTAAAGGTAAATTAAGTATAGCTCCTGTCAATACACAGAATTAAATAATTATTTTTTTTTTAGAAAAAATGGGTCGAAATTCTCATTGTACTAAAGAAGAAGCTCGATTGGTTCTTAGTCTGAGAAAAGAAGGCAAATCTTTACGAGCCATCGCCAAATTAATGAACAGGTCTCATAATTTTGTTAAGAATGCATTAGAAAGAAAACCAAGACAGGAAACCCGTGGAAGGCCACAAAAAAACAACAGAAATCCTTGACCACTACATAGTAACTTTGAGCAAAAAGGACCCATTTAAGTCATCGAAGGCTATTGCAGCCGAAATTGGGCATTCAGTTAGTGCTCCAACTATCCGAAGACGACTACAAGATGCCAAAAAAAATATCACCATGAGGCAAACTTTTGCAAGGGACCACAAAGACTGGGTAGGATGCACCGGGGAGAAAAAAAAGGAGAAACATATTATGGAGCGATGAAACTAAGATTCATTTGTTTGGGAATGACTGTGAAAGGTATGTTCGACGCCCTAATGGAAAGGAATTCCATCCACGGTTTACAAAAAAAAACAGTCAAACATGGAGGTGGCAATATATGTAATGGTATGGGGTTGCTTCTCCTGGTACGGCGTAGGTCCAATTTATCAGACTACGAACAAAATGAATGCTGAAGAGTACAAATCCATATTGGAAACAGTTATGGTACCGTATGCTGAGGAAAATATGCCATTACGTTGGGTATTTCAGCAAGATAATGATCCTAAACACACATCAAGTCTGTTATCTAAATTTTTCGAGGACCAAAAAGTTGACGTTCTGAAGTGGCCAAGCCAATCCCCTCGACCTCAACCGCATTGAAAACTTGTGGGGAGACTTAAAAAGGAAATTGGCAAAGCATTCATTTTCAAATAAACAAAAGTTATGGGAAGGTGTCCAAGAACTGTGGTATGAGACACCAGTAGAGACTTGCCAGGCTCTTATTAAAAGTATGCCAAAAAGAATAGCAGTATTCGCCAAAAATAGAGGTGGATACACTGGATACTAAGTTAGGAAATACTAATTTACCTAAAAAAAGACACAAAATGGAAATAAAATTTTTTTTGAAGTGTACCTATTATTATGATCACACTGAAAACGTATCTGAAACACAAAATGATCTCTTTTATGTTATATTATTATTCTATGTTACAATTAAGTTTATTTTATTAAAAACAAATAGTTTAAGAACCAATGAGAACAAATTTTAAGTTTGAAACAATGAATAAAACTGTTTTCTGTTACCTTAAAGTCAGAGTTGATTTGTGTACCTATTAATATGATCAGGTGTGTATGTGGCTGGTTTGCTGCAAATAAAAGGGAAAAAGGCAGGCTTAACTGCTCTCGACATTTACCAGTCTGTTGAATATTGGCGCCAGCATGCTAACAGGGCTGAAAGTGCTATTAAATGGCAAGAAAAAGATATTTATGCAAAGGCAATGACAGTCCATATGTATAATTTCTTATCACTTCACTAAGCTGCAAGCTTCGAGCTTCACTGTTGCATATCAGATCACAATTAACCAACAACAATATCGAAGAAGACCGCACAACTCAAAAAAAATGTGACAATTGTCCCCGGCAGCAGCCATTTGTAACCAGTTTAATGCCAGAATTTAATGCCAAAATTATTTTTTGAGTGTAATTATACAAAAATGTCCAAATTTTTATAATACAATGGTTTCATATCATTTCTCAGTTGGCCTGAAAACTGAAATATGTTGTTTTTTCCCTGAGAACTACGTATATGGGGTTTAGTGACCTGTTTTGATTTTAGTCAAAGTTCACATCTGGCTGGCTCAAGGTCTGTGGCTGAGTATAATTCTATATAAACAACACAAATCAATAGATATTAATTACAACATTTTGGAATAGAAATTGGGTATGTCCGTATATCTGTTGGGTATGTCTTATGCATAGGCGGAAGAGAATTGTCCCCTGCAGCAGCCATTTTCAACCAGTTAAATACCAATTGACCTTTGAATTTTCCCTATGACAGACTGTTTATGTCGCTGTTCAGTATAACAATACATCGAAATTTGTCGGTCAATTCACTCATCACCAACCAGTTAAAGTTCAATTGGATTAGAACTAATACAAATTAGTATTTCAAACAAACATTTCTTCGAAAGCTCTAATATTTGTTGTTTCCCAACTCAACCGAATCTAGCTATTTTGCTACCAGTTATACTCTACTAGCATTCCAACTAGGTGTATGACACTTTTGTTTTGTTACTAGTTGACAATTTCTTTGCAGGGATATTACACCCGCTGACTTCGGTAAGAGTTTGGGTGGGGTGGGGATCCTTTCTCCGCTAGCCAAATCAAAGGGGCTGGCAATTCATCTGGGCGCCTGTCACCAGAGCAGTTACTTTGGTTGCTTTCTGCCTTTGTCGATCGCTCCGCTTCAGCTATGTGGTCGTCGCCCTTGTCGCTAAAACTTCTTAAGCGTCTGCTGCTGGCTGCTGTTCTGCGTTGATGCTGGTCCGTTTTCTCCCTTGCACTCTTCTATTTGTTTGTTGGTTTTAATTGTAATTGTTTAGCTATTTGGCAGCGCTGTTTTGTCGGTGCACTTCTTTTGGGTACGGGTTTTTATTTGAAGTCGGATTTACTTCATTTGGTGACCGTATTGATAACGGTTTACGGCCTTAGGCCAACTTTTGCACCTACTTGGGATTTCTTTGCATTTATATTTCTCTGTGTATATTGTTGTTAGAGGGTTGTGAGTTACATTTGAGAATCGTATTTTTTTTATTTGTACAAGATTTCTGACGTATTTTTATTTATCTAAATGTTATATAGATTTAAAACAACATTTATGGACATTCGCGCCTGCGCAATCTATCCCGCTCATCGAAGCTCTTGACATCAACTAACTCCTCCAAAGCATTCTTAGGCGAACTGCTTTGGAGACTTCTATGTACTTCGGGATGCGCATTCGGTGCTCGCGTGTCGAGGGCAGCTTCTGCTTTGGTGTGTTCAACAAAACTTCAAGCTTTCGAATTACTCCATTTTCAATTCCAGTATTGGTGGATTCTCCATCAGAGTCAACTCCCTTCAAGCTAGTAAGCGTTAAATTTTTATACTCTGTACCGAAGGTACATAGAGTATATTAAGTTTGTGCAAAAGTATGTAACAGGGAGAAGGAATCGTTTCCGACCCTATAAACTATATATATTCTTGATCAGCATCAACAGCCGAGTCGATATAGCCATGTCCGTCTGTCCGTCCGTCCGTCCGTCCGTCCGTCCGTCCGTCCGTCCGTCCGTATGAACGAAGAGATCTCAGAGATGGTAAGAGATAGAGGTTTGACATGTATGGGGCATATATTTCTTATACTTGCAGGCAGATCAAGTTTATTTTCAATTTTTGCCACGCCCAATCCCGCCCCCGCAATTTGGAAAAAACGTAATATCTCCTACAGTTTTGAAGATAGATCGTTCGTACCTTCTAGAGATACCTTGTAAACAAAATTATTTATCGATTTGCTGAAGGAATGATAAAGATCGGATGAACGATACTCAAGTTATGAGCAAAAAACGGCCAGTAAACACCCAGCACCGCAGCATTCTATTGAACGGCAATCTTAGTGAGAGAGAGAGAGAGAGAGAGAGAGAGAGAGTGAAACTTAGAGATGAGCGCGTATAACTCGTGAGCAAATGCGAGCTGAGACGTTAAGGGTACAGAGTATGTTATAGTCGGGCTTGACCGACTTTCTTTCTTGTTTTCCTTAAAGATCTCCCATAATGGATTTGTTTAGTACTGGAGTCCTCAGCATCAACTTTTATGTGACCCAACACGTTGCCTTGCGGTTCCTTAAGAATCACAATATGAGACTTCTTTTGTACTCTCGGATGGTATTTTCCATTAACTTCTTTCCGTGTCAGAGCATAATTTTTACTGTCATCAAAAGAAAAAGCTAGAAAAGCTCAATCATTATGCTGCATACGTAGACTGGACTCCCTGCATTTCATTTTTTCAATACCCAACCATAATAATTGACTTCCTATTTCCATCAGTAAGCCCAATGTCTTTGAATAGAGCTGTAGCCAAAGAGAAGGCAAGTCTGTCTGAAATGCCGAATCTATCACAATCTATCTTTTAGAGTAAGGTCCCCTTTTGTTCAAAATCAGATCTCTTGCAGCTGGCATTGCAAACTCAATTTCACATTCGACATTCATGTGCAAAGATTCGGGTCTATACGCAGTATCAAAGCTATCTGGGAATTGGTTTGACTGTTGATCGACGATATTTTACACGCATTCGAGATTTGTATTCCTCCTGCTGTTGTGTAGGTCAATCATGAACAATTTTAGGTGAAAAACAAAAATACCTAAACCTGAAATCTTTATGGTTCTCAGCGCGAGCTAGGAATTGATTTTAGAAACATAGTTTCATGGTGAAATTTTCTTAGAATTCTTCGTAGATTCCGATTCTGGTGTACCAAAGGTACACAGAGTATATTAAGTATGTATAATATGCAATGTATGAACAATTTAAATAATTAAAAAACACCTTGGGCTTTGCTTTGATGCTCATGTGCTGTTTTGAAGCGTTTCTATATATATGACATTTTGTGGCCTCTAAAAGTTTGTACTTCATACTGTACTTTACTTCTGTTCTGCATAAAAAGTACTTTCAAGTGCTGTTTATTCATACCTTCGCCTGCTTTTGTCCTTTGTTCTGGGTGGTTTTTGTAGTTGACTGGAATTTGTTTTGTTTGACATAAAATTTACACTTTCGACTTTAATATTTTAATTGACAAATCCCTTGCATTACAATAGCTTTGCATTGAGTTGGTCATGTTATGCAGCGATAAGGACATCATCTACTTACATTAGAGACTTTATTCTCAAATGCGGGCGATACTGCTGTCGGCTGTCGAATATCCACATTTATTATTGCTGCTAAAAGTGAAAGCAAAGCTTAACTATTCAAACTAGCTTTTAGCCATTTACTTTAAAATTTCACTTAGCAGAGGGAATATGCCGAAAACAATAAAAAAACACAAAGCATGTCACTTAAGGACTCCCTTAAGGCTGCAACTGCTCTGCAGAGCTGCATGAATTATTCCTAATAAGACAGTTAAAACGCAATCGTCAATGCAAAAGGCAAAATGCGAATGCGATGGGTTTTGCCTTTCAGACGCGGCCCTTAAGGAATGCGCTTGAAATGCTTTGAATGCGCGCGTGTGGCGTTTCTTTCAATTTGAAAACGTCGGCACGTTGCTCAAGGACATTAACAGTAGAAGCAGCCGCCTGAGCAGCAGAAGGTTTTTTTTTTTTTTTTTGACCCATTTCGGTACATTACACGGTTTATGGGCAGGATTATAGCCCTAGGCTAGAAGTTTTCATTGAGTCAGGGCGGCAGCGAGGGCTAATGTGCTATGCTTTCTATTTTTATGGGGAAACGAAACGAAGCACTTGAAATGAATACACTGAGAGAAATATTCAAGTATTCAAATATTCAAGAAATATTATTTTAAAGCATATTTTTACGTGTATATCAGCTGAGAAATGGAACGACAACTTTAGAAACTGGTTGCAGGAGAGAGATCGCTGAAAGCCAGAGACTATTATCAGGTAGACGAACCTACCATCTACAGTGACGGTTCGATGACAGACACAGGTAACAGGAGCAGAAATCTTCTCCGAAGCACTAGCGACACAGCTCTCTATCCATCTTGCGAACTGGTGTAGCGTTTTTCATACCCCTTGTACAAAACCTCCAAGGAATATTTCAAATCTAGTCGACAGACATGCTGCTGTTAAAGCCCTGTCATTAAACGCCACAAAACGCACGATGACTGCCTTGAATGAAATCCAACAAGACTCCATTACTCTATATCGGCAAGAGGCACAACAGGCAATTGGTGACCCCGAAGAGACACAGCAGAGGCTCCACGAAAGTTTCCAACGAAAGGCATCACGTAAGTCTCCAACGAGAGGCAGCACGAAAGACCTCAAAGAGAAGCATCACGTAAGTCTTCTACTAGAGACACGTGAAAGTCCTCAACTAAAGGCAACACAAAGTCCTCAACGAAAGGCACCACGAAAGTTTTTAAGAAGAGGCACCACGAAAGTGCTCAAAGTGAGGCACCACGAAGTCCTCAACTAGAGGCTCCACGAAAGTCCTTAACGAAAGGCACCACAAAAGCCCCCAACTAGAGGCAAAACGAAAGTTTCTAAAAAGAGGCACCAAAAAAGTTCTCAAAGAGGGGCAACTAAGCCCTCAACTAGAGGCACAACGAAAGTCTGCAACGAAAGGCACCACGAAAGTCCTCAACTAGAGGCACCACGAAAGTCCTCAACGAAAGGTAACACGAAAGCCCTTAAAGGCACCACGAAAGTCCTCAACAAAAAGCACCACGAAAGATCTCAACGAGAGGCAACACGAAAGTCCTCAGCGAGAGGCACCATGAAAGTCCTCAACGAGAGGCACCACAAAAGCCCCCAACTAGAGGCAAAACGAAAGTTTCTAAAAAGAGGCACCAAAAAAGTTCTCAAAGAGGGGCAACTAAGCCCTCAACTAGAGGCACAACGAAAGTCTGCAACGAAAGGCACCACGAAAGTCCTCAACTAGAGGCACCACGAAAGTCCTCAACGAAAGGTAACACGAAAGCCCTTAAAGGCACCACGAAAGTCCTCAACAAAAAGCACCACGAAAGATCTCAACGAGAGGGAAAACGAAAGTCCTCAACGAGAGGCACCATGAAAGTCCTCAACTAGAGGCACCACGAAAGTCCTCAACGAAAGGCAAAACGAAAGTTTCTAAAAAGAGGCACCACAAAAGTTCTCAAAGAGGGGCAACGAAGCCCTCAACTAGAGGCACAACGAAAGTCTGCAACGAAAGGCACCACGAAAGTCCTCAACGAAAGGTAACACGAAAGCCCTTAAAGGCACCACGAAAGTCCTCAACAAAAAGCACCACGAAAGATCTCAACGAGAGGCAAAACGAAAGTTTTCAAAAGTGCTCAACTAGAGGCACCACGAAAGAACTCAAAGGCACAAAGAAAGTCACCAACGAAAAGCACCACGAAAGATCTCAACGAAAGGCACTACGAAAGTTTTTAAGAAGAGGCACCACAAAAGTGCTCAAGGAGGGGCACCACAAGAGTACTCAACGAGAAGCACCACGAAAGTCTTTAACGAAAGGCACCACGATAGTTCTCAACAAGAGGGAAAACGAAAGTTTCTAAGAAGAGGCACCACGAAAGTCCTCAAGGAGGGGCACCACTAAAGAACTCAACGAGAGGCACCACGAAAGTTCTCAACGAGAGGCTCCACGAAAGTTCTCAACGAGAGGCACCAAAAAAGTGCTGAACGAGATGTGTCACGAAAGTCCTCAACGAGAAGCACCACGAAAGTCCTCTTCGAATGTCACCAGGAAAGTCCTCAACGAATGGCACCACAAAAGTCCTCAACTAGAGGCACCACGATAGCTCTTAGTGCGAGCAATCACGAAGCCTTTGCCCACTTAAATCTGTACTCGGAGCACATGCTCAGTACTACGGATTCATCAGTTTCTACACTCAATGGAAAGATTTAGTCAACTCAACTACTCAACTTTAATGGAAGTCATGGTCACTTGAGGCTGCAAAGTACTGTGGCGGCAAAGTTTGTTATTATTTAGAATTAAAAAGCTGATAAACTGCCTAGCTGCTTTCCAGTTTGTGTCATCAGCCGACTTTCTATTCTAACCTTTTTCTTCTCTCAGTGTAGCTCAACGCTGGCCGTTGTCTTGTGTCCTTTTTTTTGTCATTTTCATTCTCTTAGTTAACATTTGCCTTTAGACAAAGCTTTTGTTTTACTTCTCTTTTTATATAAATTTTATTCGATTTCACTTTCTTGGTGCCTTGCGGCTTTATTCTCATTTGTTGATTTGATTTTCATGTTAATTTTGATAGCAAAGTTGGATCGATGTGTGAGGATGTGATGGGACCCCAAGAACAAAAAAACAAAAAGCATTACATACACTCAAGTGCGCCCAAGTGTCGCCGATGAAACAAATATTTACGATATTTATGCTAATTATGTAAGCATGCGCCCTTTCTGCTTTACCAAAGGGCAAACGCTGCGTATGCGTAATATTTGACATTTATGCTTTAAGCCCAGAAAAGGCAGACAAAACTTTGCTAAAAATAGACAACTGAGCTCACAGACGGGGGATGTTGGAAATGCTTTAATTTAAGTGATTTTTGGTTGGCAAAATGTTGGAAAGGGTTTTTTGCAAAACGATTAACTTAACTCAAGTTTAATTTTACGACACTCTTGACATTTTCTATTGCAATTTCTTTTCACCTTTTTAAACCATTCGCTCAACCGCCATTAATTAGCTGTAGTTGTGGGCCCCAAAACAAGCCCCCAAAGCAAACATTGACAATTACTTTGATTTACATCAAATTAAAAGCTATTTATGTATGCATTCAATTTGTAGTTGTCGGATAAGCGCTTAAAGCAGTGTGCGTTAATCACTGGAAAACATTCGCACACACACACGTTTACACAGAGCTGCAATAACACATTGTAGCACTTACTGGCCATTTGTGTAACCAATTAATAAGTTGTTTCCCATCCATGCATTCACATGCACATTAAATGATTAATGAATTACGCCTGTTCCTTCTTCTTGTCCCTTTGTCCTGTCTTGTCTATGGGTCAAGTCACTAAAGGTCGTTTAAGTATCCAAACGATGATTCCACATTGCTTTTGCATAATTAAATTACGCTCAAATGATCAGGCTATCCCTTTCTGTCACTTGCCTGTCCGCAGGAATTACTCCTGCTGCTCCATCCCCTCACCTTCTGCTCCTTGGTGTGTACGTTAGCTGCGGTTTCCACTGAATTGACATCGCCATCGCTGTCCTGGCCATCAATTTGCAAAACCCACAACAGCAACAATAACAACAACCAGAAGCTTTGAGTGTGAGGATTTGATTTCGCCATGAGTCCAATGAAGACAAATGGTTTATCTCAATTTTCAGTTGAAGCAGAACAGAATTTTTAAAGCTGAGGAGAATGTTACTTACTTTGAATACGAATTCTGTACTTTAACAGGGGAAATAAATATATATGTACTAGGGGAACATCAACAACATATTGTAGATATAAAGAAAAAAGTGACATTTAGTTTGTAACAAAATATAAATGGAAATTACACAATTGTTTGGGATGCGTCTTTATGAGCGTATTGCTAAAACTTAATCTATGCAGAACTAGAAGATAATTTTCATAAAAAACCATAGGATTAATATAAAAACTTAGTTCCCGCCAATCAGTGTTTGGCCTTACACTTAAATTACTACAAAAATCCATCAATTTGCTTCAAAAAATCCTTCAAAACTTTTCGAATTTTTCTGCGTTTGTGCAAAATTTTTATAGTTATGTGGAATAGTTAAATACAGAATTTAGCCTATTTAAAATAGGACAGAAAAAATTAAAGGAAAGCTAACTTCGGCTCGAGCGAAGTTTATATACCCTTGCAGCTTGTATAATTTATTCATCTCGATTGGAAAGTAATTCGCGCATTTCTGGCGATTTGCCTCCGTAAAGTTGGTCAGGTCAGCATGATGATGTACTGGATGTACTGCTGTAGCATATGTGAACTCCGCTGAACTCGAAATTGGTATTGGGCAGCGGTCCCTGGGTGGTCACATAGCACTTGGCCACGTAGTCGGGGCCCTGTCAGGGAAACGTTAAGAAATGGAAGTGATTTATAAAGATGAAGTTTGGTTCGCCCATTTCTTACTTTGATATAATTGGCATTGATGTAGGGCACATCCTCGTTGCGATTCGCTTTTGCTCAATCACCTTCAGGGGGTCAATTGAGGCTGCACTATCCGCTATACTACCGCTTGATAGGAGGCCAGCGGAGCGGGCATTTGGTTTGTGGCCGTTTTACTCTCGCGATCATTGAGCACCGGCGGCTGTTCAATGAATTTCCTTTTGGTCTGGTAGTTGTGATCGAAGACACAGTTGAGGCGAATCAAATCGAATTGATTGAGGGGACTGGAGCCGCTTAGAAGTGTTTGAATGCTGGCAAAATAGATTTTAAGCTCCTCGCTTCGGGTTTGTGGTGACAGGAGACGCCACATGATGTTGCAGACCGTGCTCCGGTCCGCCGGTGTTCTCTGGCGGGTTTCCGAGTGTTTCTTATCCGCCAAGTCCCGCACCTCGCTCCTCACTTTCACGGCGATTATTAAATTCAGCTTGCCCGCCATTGAAAGTGCCATTGGGCGACGCTTTCTGCCGTAATCTTTTTTAGATGACGTCATTTTCAATTTGGTCTTTCAATTCCGCCGCACAAATTGGAATAAAAACATATTTTGTTCACGTCACGGCAAAAAAGAGTCGTTAACAGCACTTAAAGGCGATGTGAACTTTGAGCATAACGTAGTGACAAACGTAAGCATTTTTTCGCGATTGGTAGAAACCGAATATGAAACGGACACGAAAAAATAGCAGTTTTTATACTCTGTACCGAAGGTACACAGAGTATATTAAGTTTGTGCAAAAGTATGTAACAGGGAGAAGGAATCGTTTCCGACCCTATAAAGTATATATATTCTTGATCAGCATTAGCAGCCGAGTCGATATAGCCATGTCCGTCTGTCTGTCCGTCCGTCCGTATGAACGAAGAGATCTCAGAGATGGTAAGAGATAGAGGTTTGACGTGTATGGAGCATATATTTCTTATACTTGCAGGCAGATCAAGTTTATTTTCAATTTTTGCCACGCCCCCTCCCGCCCCCGCAATTTGGAAAAAACTTCATATTTCCTACAGTTTTGGAGATAGATCGTTCGTTCCTTCTAGAGATACCTTGTAAACAAAATTATTTATCGATTTGCTGAAGGAATGATAAAGATCGGATGAACGATACTCAAGTTATGAGCAAAAAACGGCCAGTAAACACCCACCACTCCCCACCCATCACCACAGCATTCTATTGAACGGCAATCTTAGTGAGAGAGAGAGAGAGAGAGAGAGAGTGAAACTTAGAGATGAGCGCGCATAACTCGCGAGCTGCGACGTTAAGGGTACAGAGTATGTTACAGTCGGGCTTGACCGACTTTCTTTCTTGTTTTTTTTTTTTATTTTCAAGGTCTCTGTACCTGTCTACGCTTAGCTCGCGGGTGGACGTGAACGGTCTTCAATTATTTAATTTGCCTTTATGACAATTCTGCCTGAAAAACTTGTGAGAAAATCTGTAACCTTGAAATTTAATGGGTAATCCTTAATACTATAATTTAAATTTATCTGAAAGTATTTTTACAAGTTTTTTTAATACAACATTCAGATTTGCAAATTTTCGCAAAGTTAACACATATTTAATGGCATATTGCCCCAAATGATGGCAAGAACACCGGATGTACTACCTGTATACATAATACATACATAATGTACCATTGTACATATATTTATTATACTTATACCCTTGCAAAGGGTATTATAATTTTGCCCAGAAGTTTGCAACGCATAGAAATATTCATTTCCGACCCCATAAACTATATATATTCTTGATCAGGGCGACGAGCTGAGTCGATTGTGCTTTGTCCGTCCGTCTGTCTGTCCGTCTGTCTGTCCGTCTGTTTCTACGCAAGCTAGTCTCTTAGTTTTGAAGCTATCGAGGTAGAATTTTGCTCATAGTGTTCTTTTTACTGCACGCTGCTAATATGTCGGAAACGACCGGATCGGATGACTATATCTTATAGCTGCCATAGGAACCATCGGTCAAAAAATGGGTCTTAGTGAGAAAAACTTTTTTGTTTTCAATGCCAGCGTCATAAAACTCAGCCATTATTAATAATATATGCTTTCAAACAGATTTGCAAACTTTGGTCAAAATCGGATGACTATATCTTATAGCTGCCATAGGACCGATCGATCGAAAAATGGGTCTTAGTGAAAAAATATTTTTTTTTCCAAGTAAATCGTTCTTAAGGTCGGTGATTATTAATATTAAACGCTTTCAAACTAATTTGAAAAATTTGGTCGAAATCAGATGACTATATCTTCAGGCTGCCATAGGACTTATCGGTCGGAAAATGAGTCTTAGTGAGAAAAACTTTTTGTTTTCAATTTTATCGTTCTTAAACTTGGCGATTGTTAATTTGATATGTTTTCAAAAAGATTCGATAAATTTGGTCGAAATTAGATGTTCATCAGACGGAAAATGGATTTTAGTTACAAAAGTTTTTGATTTTTATCTAAGCGTTCTTAAACTCTGTCATTTCAAAAACAGCTTTTGCAAGGGTATAAAAACTTCGGCACAGACGAAGTTAGCTTGGTTTTCTCGTTTTTATTATTCTGGGTTAAGCTTAAGAACTAATAAGGAATTTAAAGTTTCTGCACTTAAAGAACTACGTTTCTCACTCAAAATAAAATGAAGCGCTGAAAATGCCCTTTCAACGGACACCTGTGCCCAAGCAGACTTCTTACTCGTAAATGCACACGCACACGCACACAAACTCAAAAGACTTTTATTTTTTTCGCTCGCATCAAAACGGTCAGCGAATAAGCAGAGCAAAACGAAAACAAAAAAGATTGGTTGTTCGCCGAGCAGAAACCAATTTATTCAAGAGAGCATGTTACTTTGCTCAATGGGTCCGTAAATAACAGGTATTTTTGAACAGCGAAAAATGGTCAACTGTTATCTGCGAGCTCGGTTTGGTAGTTATTAGAGTCATGCAATGGGTGCAAAGCCTTAAATGAGTTTAACTCTGGAACGGTGAGAGTAAATTAAAATGGTTTTTTTTTAATTACTTACAAAATTTTCCCATTTTCTAACTGCATCACTAGTTTTTTTGATTTTCATAGAAATTTTAAGAGTTTTAATGCGTTATTTACAAAATTTATGCAAAGTTTTCGAATAAATGTAATATATGGTACCTAAATGAGCAAAAGCATAGCCAAAACATATCGTTTATGCTCATAAAAGTAAAATTTGGACATTTTTCTTTAAAAATGCTGACTGGAAAACTAAGAAAATTGTGATTATTGACAAAGTTATAAGTAAAATTTCAAAAAACAGTACGGGAAACCAGATTTTTGGGAAAAATTCTGAAAAATCTGAAAAAAAACACAAAAATACTTACCCCTAAAAGAATTCAAAAAATGCCAGAGCAAAAAAAAATAATTTTTTTTTTAAACACGATTTTTGGGAAAAATTTGACGCGCGATCTCTAAACGTTTTCCGAAAAATCTAAAAAAAACACAAAAATACTTTCCCTATTGTACACGACGATTAAGTTTGAAAAATGTTGGCATAATTTGATGAAAATTACTCTTCAATGGCCTATTTCGACCCTTTTGGGTTTGTTGATGCTGGTCCTATGATTTTTTTAGGCTGCGTTAATATGTATACTGTCGCATAAAACTCATAAGTACAGATGACACCGAGTAAGGTGTAACTTCCATAATTTTTTGAAAGCCAAAAATGCCGATAAATGGAAACAAGAGCCGATGGAAAACAAGAGCTGATGGACAAAAACCCGAAACCAGTTTTGGAAGCAGTTCACAAAACTGGAACAGAATATAATACAAACATGGCTGAACCTCACACAAAAGTGATCATTTTGTTGGCCTGTGTAATCAAATGTTTTCAATGAATTCATTTTCCAAAGTGTGCAAAGACCAAAAAACCATAATACTCCGAACTTGAAAACGGTTATGTGACTTCATAAAATATATAGTAAATTCCGGGTGAACCAATGAAATATTACAATATTTTCATGAACAAGTTTGTTCTTAGTGCAATATTTTACTAGAACTATGATAAAATTACAAATATGCAATCGGATAATCAAGTTATATATTTACTTTCTTATTGCTCAATGAGCAATGCTCATGTTGACATAAACCTGATTATTAATGCTCTATTAATTAATACAAGAAAAGGTTATTAGATAATTTTCTCCCTTTATTTTTCTAAATGTAAAATAATTCTGCATTTTTTTCAAATCTTTATACAATCAAGTCGTTCCACTAGCCACCAGCCAGAAATAGTTTTCAAAACAAGCCACTGCACATTCAAAGTCCTTTGAATCACAAAGGCGCATCTTTTCAGGTATATTATGAACCGCAAAACCGCAGCTCAGCCCTTGGCCACATGCACACTGAAAGCGCATTCAGGTCAAAAACACACACACAGTGAAAGAGAGAGAGAGACAGACAGAGAGAGAAAGTATAAGAGGGGTGAGTGGGAGACATCTCCATTTCAATAAGCAAAATGTCGAAAAGTGGTCGCTTGTTATGGCCAGTGCCTCAGTGTACGTGTACGTGTACGTGTATATGCAAATGAATTTTATTGTAATTTCTGGCATAATTACTTATCCAACAGATAATGGAAACGAGAAAGAGCTGGGGGACAGGAGAAGTCAACTATTATCTATTTGCATAATCCCCAGCCACTAAGCTACGAGGCGAATGTTGAGTTCTAAATGGCATTAGTCCTTGTCCCAAGCAAAGGGAAAGTGCATTTTAATGACATTTTGTGGGTATGCTAGGGTTGATATTTCTATGAGAAAGTATAAAATTGTTCATCATTTGGCTTATTAATTACAATTTCCTTTAAACAAAACACCAAGTCCAAATCCCCAAACAAACTATACAAACATTTAAGTTGATTGCAAAAGAAAAAAAAAGAAACAAAAGAAACATAAACAAAGCGCACAGCATGCAGGGGAGGACTATGCAAAACGGAAGCCGCAAGAACCATTTGAGTCCATTAGCTGTTAAGCCAATGACAGTGCCGCACATCGTAATAATGTCGTCAGCTTGTGTGGCCCACCTGCAAACTGAGCAAACTGAGCCATTTTCACTACCACCCACCCCGCTCCATTTATACACCACTTACCCCCTGGATAAACAGCCTGCTAAAAGTTGACCCCAACAGCAGGCAAAAAAAAACGGCAACTGTTGAAAGTCCAGTCGGGTTGAAACTGGGGCAAACTTTTAGGTTAGAGCGACAAACCGGAAATGTGCATTTCATATGCGAGCGCCATGTTTAATTTTATAATTACGTGAACATGAAATGTGGCAGGCAATTAGCTTACTACAGTGCCTCACAAATTTGTGCCATTACCTGACCGAATCGTTTACAAATGGAAGCCCGGCCTCTTCCATTTTCCCACACTCTCCCTTAATGTATACAACCTGCCAATGCAAAGCGGAAATCTGATTTGTGTATTTCCAGCTTTTAGAGCTGGCGGAAACGGAAGTTGTTCGCATGTCGAATCAGCAGAGCTACCCAAAATAAAAAAAAAAGAAAGAAAGGATATACGATTTATACATAAATAAATTTGTTTCACAATATGTTTCTGTTGTGCAAATCCAACAATTAGTTGAATACATTAGGAAATTATTATTTGAAAATATATCTGTTAATTAACAAAATTGTAGCATCATTCAATTTTTATTGATTTGGCTTGGCCTTGATTTCCGTTAGCATAATATAAATCATAAAAGACAAATATAAATGTGTCGAAAAATTGAACCTAAAAGTGTTGCCTACTTTTTAGGGCATGTTCCATTAGACGCCCGAAAGGTGATCAAATGTTAATAATATTAATGTCAGTTAACTAATTATACATTTTTTCACAAAAAACAAAGTCAATTGTAAGTTTTATGTGGAAATGAATCAAAAGTTTTTAAACCTTATGAAGCACAAGTAAGTCTAGTTCTTTCACTAGCAAGATAAGAAATATTCTCAAACAGCTAAATAGCAGCTTTAGATGATTTGATAGGTACTTAAAAGAGGTAAACAACAAGTTTTAAATTCTCAAAAATAGAGGAAAGCTAAATTCGGTTCTACCGAAGTTTATAAACAACTTTGTAGGTTGTATAATAATTTATTAAATTAAGTTTTTAAATGATTTTCGTCGTACATTCTTAGCTGAGTTATTTCCCAAACTCAGCAATAAGATGGCGCCTTAACTTTGACCATTTGTTTGCCAGTTTGTTATATGGCTGCTTTACTATATATTCTTCAGATTTTGACCAAACTTCCCAAAATTTTGTGGAAACTGATAATATTCATAACTGGAAAGTATAAAGACGCTACCATTGAAAACAAAAAAGTTTTTTTTACTAGAACTACTTTCTGAACCGATCGTTCCTATGGCAGCTATATGCTATAGTCATCCGATTTGAATTAATCTTGGCAGAATTGTGTGGTAGCATATTATATTGATTGGTAACAAGTTTGAGAGCGATAGCATTGAAAACCAAAAAGTTTTTCCTACTAAGACTTTTTCTCTGAACTAACTTTTGTATGACAGCTATACTATATAGTTGTCCGATTTTCATCAAAGTTTGTGGAATTATGTAAAAGCATAGAAAACTTAGAAATACGAGGTTTCGGTACGTGTGCGTTTGAAGACAAAAAAGTTTTTCTCACGAAAACTACTTTTTCGACCGATGGTTCCAATGGCAGCTATATGCAGTCGCATAGAAACAGCCGGACGGACAGACGGATATGGCTATATCAACTCAGCTCGTCATGCTGATCAAGACTATATATACTTTGTATGGTCGGAGATGCTTAATTCTATGCGTTACAAACATCTGGACAATCTTAATATACCCTTAATATAAATTGCGGCTTCCCGCTGTTTATAAATTTTTCCCGCAAGACGGTTTTAAAAAAAGCTTGAAAGGACGGGAAAAAAACTCATTTGGCATTTCTGCCCATATAAGAGCGTGAATAAAATGCATCTCTTCTTTGGAAATAGGTTTGCTTCGTCAAAATTAGGTCTTAGCTTACCGGCCAAAAATGCATTCGATTCCTGCTTTATATTTTATTAGCTTGCCTGCTTTATTTTTATAGGTTAAAAATCAAAATCAAATTCAAATTTTTTGATTTTTTAATTTATTCAGACCAGGCATAACTACCACGAGCCGAAGTCAGTCGTGTTTTTACACAGACGACAGCCGAAGCTCTGAGTGTGAGAGCGGGTGAGCACAGAAAATGAAGCTAGTCTGCTGTCGATATGATGGGATATTTTTTAAAGAAACGTGTGAATCTGTTTTACCATTTCTTGGCTTGGAGGGCCAGCATGTAGCGGATGATATACACAGTCTGCCATTATCTCGACAAACTATTTGCCGTCGTACGGAAACAATTGCAGATTTTTTGCGTTCAAAAATAAAAAAGAGAATCTTAGACTCAAAATTTTTTTTCAGTTTGTTTTGATGAAAGTGTCGACATAAATGACACAAGTCAAATGATTATATGCGTTAAAACAATTGATGAAAATTTTGTTTCTGTCGAGGAAAGGTTCAAGCTTGAATCATTTTATGGTAATGTGACTGGGAAGGCGATTTTTGACTCATTTTCACGTCATGTTTTATCCCTTAACATAAAGGAAAAGCTTTCCGCTATTTGCACTGATGGGGCTGCAGTTATGGTTGGCAGAAAGGAGGGGTTTATTGGACATTTGACCAGATTTGGCATTGAAATACCAAATTTTCATTGCGTCATTCATCAACAAGCTCTTTTCGCAAAAATGCTAAGACTTGTCGAAGCCATGAAAACGGCTATTCAAATTATTTGCCGAATAAAAGGAGGCCACAATACTCTTACGCATAGAAAGTTTGTGGAATTTTTAAAAGAAGTAGACGCGGATTATGGTGACCTTTGTTTGTTTACCGAATTCAGATGGCTAAGCCGTGGAAGAAGTCTTGAACGATTGTTTCATCTTCGAAAGGAAATTTTACAATTCTTGGAAAAGGAAGCATTACTCAAAGATAGAGGCTTAATAGTCTCTCTACAAAGTTTAGATTTTCTTTTTGATTTGGCATTTCTTACGGACTTAACCGTTTTTATTAACCAATTAAATTTAGTTTTGCAAGGTAGAAATAAGAACATTTCAGAAATATTTGAAATAATAAATGAATTTTCTAGAAAACTGTAAATTCTTAGAGACCAATTAAGAGCTAAAAATTTGTCAAAATTAACTAGAACTCAGGAAATATTTAATACCTTTCCAAACAATAAAAGAATAGACTCATTTACCATGGCAGTTGACACATTAATAGACGATTTTAATTCACGATTTCAAGATATTCGAAATATTCAATGGATGTTCGACTTTTACAAATAGCCCATTAAAATGTTCTCACAAAGTGTACCTGCTGAATTTGAGCGTGAGCTAACAGAAATGTGCCAAGATCTATATTTGCCATTGCATAAGGGCGTTGAGTTTTGGAAAAACATATACTCCAGCAAATATAAGGCCACCAAAAATTTTGCATAGAAACTAAACTCCATGTTTGCGAGTCAACATTTTCCATTACTTAATGTCCATTTTCCGTTACTTAATGTCGCAGCTTGCATTTGGTCACGAGTCAAACGGCCAGTTAACACACAACGCACAACGCAGTGCGCTCGCTAAGTCTCTCTCTCTCTCTTTCTGTCTCTCTCTCACTAAGATTGCTTCTGCAGAACGCAATGCTTATGTTATGGGTGGGGTGGGTGGGGGGTGTGAACTGTCCGTTTTTTGCTCATAACTTGAGTATCGTTCATCCGATCTTTATTATTCCTTCAGCAAATCGATAAAAAATTTTGAGTACTTGATATCTCTAGAAAGTACGAACCATCTATCATCCAAACTGTAGGAGATATGACGTTTTTTCCAAATTGCGGGGGCGTGAGGGGGCGTGGCAAAAATTGAAAATAAACTTGATCTGCCTACAAGTATAAGAAATATATGTCCCATACATGTCAAACCTCTATCTCTTACCATATCTGAGATCTCTTCGTTCATACGGACGGACAGACAGACAGACAGACAGACAGACAGACGGACAGACGGACATGGCTATATCGACTCGGCTGTTGATGCTGATCAAGAATATACACACCTGATCATATTAATAGGTACACACCGGAATTTTTTAATTATAGATGGTTTTTTCATACTTTTAGTGTTGACAACTTTTTAATTTTTGGTTTTTTGTTGTTGTCAATGTCTGGCCACACTGTGACAAAGAGTTGAAAGATGGGCTGCCCCGTATATCAAAGCTTTTCTATAAATTGCGAGTCCACCACACATTTCGCCTGATCATAATAATAGGTACAGTCTCCGTTTCTCACAAGTATCAAGTGAATAATTTTGTAATCAGTGATCTTTTGGTATCTAAAGGTAAGTTAAGTATAGCTCCTGTCAATACAGAGAATTAAATAATTATTTTTTTTAGAAAAAATGGGTCGAAATTCTCATTGTACTAAACAAGAAGCTCGATTGGTTCTTAGTCTGAGAAAAGAAGGCAAATCTTTACGAGCCATCGCCAAATTAATGAACAGGTCTCATAATTTTGTTAAAAATGCATTAGAAAGAAAACCAAGACAGGAAACCCGTGGAAGGCCACAAAAAACAACAGAAGCCCATGACCACTACATAGTAACTTTGAGCAAAAACGACCCATTTAAGTCATCGAAGGCTATTGCAGCTGAAATTGGGAATTCAGTTAGTGCTCCAACTATCCGAAGACGACTACAAGATGCCAACCTACCAGGAAGAATTGCCAGAAAAGTCCCACTTATGCGCAAAACATTTGCAAGGGACCACAAAGAGTGGGTAGGATGCACCGGGGAGAAAAATGGGAGAAACATATGGAGCGATGAAAAAAAGATTAATTTGTTTGGGAATGACTGTGAAAGGAATGTTCGACGCCCGAATGGAAAGGAATTCCATCCACGGTTTACAAAAAAAAACAGTCAAACATGGAGGTGGCAATATAATGGTATGGGGTTGCTTCTCCTGGTACGGCGTAGGTCCAATTTATCAGACTACGGACAAAATGAATGCTGAAGAGTACAAATCCATATTGGAAACAGTTATGGTACCGTATGCTGAGGAAAATATGCCATTACGTTGGGTATTTCAGCAAGATAATGATCCTAAACACACATCAAGGCTGTTATCTAAATTTTTCGAGGACCAAAAAGTTGACGTTCTGAAGTGGCCAAGCTAATCCCCCGACCTTAACCCCATTGAAAACTTGTGGGGAGACTTAAAAAAGAAATTGGCAAAGCATTCATTTTCAAATAAACAACAAAAATTATGGGAAGGTATCGAAAAACTGTGGTATGAGACACCTGTAGAGACCTGCCAGGGTCTTTAGTAAAAGTATGCCAAAAAGAATAGCAGTAGAGGCCAAAAATAGAGGTGGATACACTGGATACTAAGTTGGGAAATACTAATTTACCTAAAAAAAAGAACACAAAATGGAAATAAAAATTTTTTTTCTTACCAACACATGAAGTGTACCTATTATTATGATCACACTGAAAACGTATCTGAAACACAAAATGATCTCTTTTATGTTATATTATTATTCTATGTTACAATTAAGTTTATTTTATTAAAAACAAATAGTTTAAGAACCAATGAGAACAAATTTTAAGTTTGAGACAATGAATAAAACTGTTTTCTGCTACCTTAAAGTCAGAGTTGATGTGTGTACCTATTAATATGATCAGGTGTGTATATACTTTATAGGGTCGGAAATGATTCCTTCTCCCTGTTACATACTTTTGCACAAACTTAATATACTCTGTGTACCTTCGGTACAGAGTATAAAAATATATTAAAATAGCACATTAAATATGTTATATTCATAATCCTGCAAGGTGTTGTTGTTTATAAGTTCGCGGGCATATTTAACAGCGCCAGAGCAGCGCAAGGTTTCTTTGAAGCGTTTATCGACAGAGTAAATTATGTTATCATGTTATTAACATAGGCTTAGCAGACTCTGTTAAGAATCTGCGGAATATCAACTTTTTCACAAGAAATTTTTTGGCGACCCGTGGTTAACGCCCTTAAATCAATAAAATAGTAAAAAACCTAACTTCAAAATTATAATTAAACCAATTTAATTTTTTTTACATTTCACCGAAACTGAGAAGTTTAAAGTGCAATAAAAAGAAAACGGCAGCAAATCAGCGCAAACCCAGACGGAGGGTTTTATACTACCATCACACCCTTTCAAAATGTTTTGTCTCGACGTGATCAACTTTTTTGAGTTCAAAAATGTGTAACAGTGTTATGTACACCCTAAAAGCAATCATTTATGATGGTAACTGTTAAGTTTTCGCATGGTACCTTATCGGCGTACACCCTAGTGCGTACGCATCAGTTCAATTCGGTGAGAAGTCGGTGCTTCTACCACCAGAGCCATAGCACTAGCTGCTTTACGGTGAATCTTCTAGTAGGAAACATTGCAACGATTGAACGAAATTATTAACCAAAATTCAAGAAAATTCCACCAACATTAGCGAAGTATGCGCGCTGTGCGCATAGGCCGTAACAATCAAAAACACTTTTTTAATTGGTTTGCTTATTAAAATGTAGAAACTACAGCTTTGACAAAAATTCACATAAATTAGCAAAAGCATTTTATCAATATAATTGCACACGATTTTCCATAAATGCCAAACGTTGCTTTTTATGACAGACAGTGCAGAGTGACAATGTGAATGAGAGTGTACTTTTATGGCATTTTAAACAAGTTGCTGTAATTCCACTTTGATTTGTTTGTAACTAGAGCTTAATACTTAAAAGCAAGAAGATCAATTCTTTGCTGTCAACTGTCTTAGCTTCTGCCTGTCAAATTCAGTTAACTTTACAAGCTGCCATCCCCATTCCCATCCCACCCCACACTCAATGTTAAGTGAAATTCGATGCGCACCTTGAACGTTATTTCAGTTAATTTTATTGCTGACATTTGTAAAATGTCAACACGCCTACAATCTGTGTCATGTGTCGCACTTTGATTTCGTGAAATTAGCAAAAGGTCATGACTTGGCCTTTGTTTTTGGGGGGGGTGGAAAATAATACAAACTGGCTCATAAATATTGCCAGCAGTGGCCTAGAGTCGATAATCTCTTCAAAGTTTTTTTTTTTTTAATGAATGACAGGCAAGCACATAAACCAAATTCAGATAGAAGCCACACCCACACACTTAAAGAGAAAGCCGTAAGCCTCAAGCGAATGCCAACTTTGACCTTTTTGCGTAAAAACGAAAAGTGAAATAAACAAACAAATTGAAGTGTGTGCGTATGTGTGTGTGTGTGTGTGTGTGGCTTTGGCGCCTGAATGTTGGGGCGTGGCTGCCACCCAAAACAAAAAAAGGGCTTAAAATAAACATTTCTGTACCAACAGCAGGCCCGCCACACACATAAATCAGCGAAGAAGAAAAGCATTTTGTCGATACCAAACAATGCAAGGAAATGGTTCGAAAGGTAGAGTGAGTCCTAAGGCTTCCTTTCAAATACTTAACCCAGGTCAAGATTAGTATTTGGATTACGTTCAAGGTTTACTTTCAATTTAAGCACTAATCATTCATCTGCCTTAACTAATCCAAAAACAATCATCAACCATAAATCTTTATGGTTCAGTTGAAACAGATGACTGTCCAGCTGTCAGTAGAGAACAATACAACCCGCATCCGCTGACAGACGTAGCAAATTTCCCGCGAATGAAACGGCAATGTGTGTGGTGTCTCTGGCAATTATGCGGCTTAATTGAAGTATTGTTCGTGTTCTGCTTCATTTCAGCAAAATTGTCTTTTCCTGCCACGCACTAATTAACTGCCGTAGCCTGGCCCAGGAAATGTGCCAACTTTCAGCCGGAATCGGTTAATTAATCTGTTTACCGTTTCGGCATTTCGTCTTATATACGTTTTTATGCAGAAATTGGTGTCAGGGCTGAAATACAAATCATATCAACTTATTTCTACTTTGGCCCCAAAAACTACATAAAAAAACAAAATAAATCCACCAAAAACTTTTCAATTTTGACAGCAAACTTTGCCCTGAAGCAGCCGAGGTAGCCGAGCGAATATAAAAATAATAATAATAATAAAAAACGTGTGAGCAACTCAAAGAGATTTCTGCCGAATTCAATTTGCCGTGCTGCAAACAACAACAGCAACAATAACAAAATTCGCAAAATGAAAAAAAATAAAAAAAATAAACGTCAACAAGGACATCCATGCCAACTGGCATGGTTTAAGGGTTGGTTCGACATTTTAATAAAAATATATTTCAATTTGATCAACACTTTTGTTTGCTCAGTTATCAATTTCCCTTTTATGGTTTATTTATTTGGGATTAAAATTAAGTTGAAAAACAAAATTTGGTTCTTAATTCAAAATTTTCTTTTTTTTGTGAGAAATCATAATGTTTCATGAAAACTTGTCTGCATCTTTGGTAAATATCGATGAGATCTTATCAAAAGAATCCGCTTGGCAATTTTTCATAATGTTCCGTTTCAAAAGTGGTTATCTGAGTCTCAAAAAGTCACCTACACAATTAATTTACGAAAGCCATCGAGGCTAATTAGGCGCCTTAGGGCCTATTTTTAAGCTCGCAGGAAATTTGATTCACTCTCAAAAATATTCTTGCTTTAAGTTTATATAATTCTTAAGCAAAAAGAATACAAAAATATTGGACTTACAGCCTTGATTGAGGAACAACATGAATTAACATTTTAAACAAAAATAATAAAATGGATCAATCAATTGAAATATATCTTGGCCGGTGCATGGTGGTAGGATGGTAGGATGATAATTATCTTCAGGCAAAGAAATTGGAAATGTACGAGAGATAGTAGCACATGGACTATCAGTAAACAATAAATCCAGTATACGACCAAGCGAGTTTTTAATGAAATTAGCTTGAAGCAGAGATAGACCAAACATACTGTCCAAAAAGCTATGCTGGCAAGAAGGAAGAAAAAATTCAGAATCGGGGAAAGAGACCCAAGAAACAAAGGGAAGATTGAAGTCACCCATAACGACTTGAAAATCACAGTAGCGACAGGTTTTCGAAATGTACTCTATTGCTAAAGCATGCTTAAGATAAGTGGATTCATCAGAAGACGGAGGAACATAGGAACAGCTCAAGAATATGCAAGAGTCTCCGATGTGCACTGAGACACACACAAATTCAATGTCGTCAGTGTTAGGAATATGAAAAATGGATGCATTAAGATTTTGCTTAACAGCAATCAATACACCCCCTCCATTACGATTGTTATGGTCAATCCTAAAAATGCAATAAGAGTCGCACAGAATTTCACTATTTAGTATGTGAGTTTGAAGCCAAGTTTCAGTCATCATTAAAATGTCAGCCTCGAAAGCAAAACTATTAAGGTAAGGTATTCTGATTCCCCTTACGTTCTGGTATTTGAAGACAAGGGACGACTTAAGTTTTTTGAGGACATAGAAAAAGTAGCAGTCGACTTAGGCTCAAATTCACGAACAAGAGTGAATTTTGGACAAAGATCAGGATGAAGAATTTGGTTTAGAAGAGAAGCTGGAACGTACAGTTTAAAAGAGGATATTGATCGAGGCTTTGAAAATATATATTTATGAACCGATATGTCCGAGCATCCTGTAGAAGTGATCAAATAATCGGGAAACAAAGACATGTTTTCGTGGAGCAACTGCTTCAATAGGACGGAAAGAGAGTCGAGCATTGGCAGACGTAGAAGAGACATCATCGGCAGACCAAAGTGTAGAAGCTGGTGCAGGAGCAGCTAATGGAGCTGATGCAGGAGCTTTAGATGAAGCAGCCTGAGCAGCAGGAGGCTCGGTAGGAACTGCACCCCCACCAACATCAGAAGCCGATGCAGGAGCAGTTGATGGAACTGCTGCCGGAACTGTGGTAGTTGAAGGGACAGCAACGTTAGCAGCTACAGTACAACAAACTGCAGAAGCTGGTTCAGGAGCAGCTAATGGAGCTGCTGCAGGAGCTATAGAAGATGAAGCGACGTGAGCAGCAGGAGAAGACACGGTAGGAACAGCACCACCATCGATATCAGGCACAGGCTTATTACGATAATTTGCATTATCCGTGGCTGCCATAGAGGAGCCTACAACAGAAGAATCACCAGCATTATCCTTGTTAGCCAGAGTATTAGCAGTGGTCGATAGTATTTCCATGTCAACATGAGCAGATACCAGGCCAGGGGAAATCAGAGACGGCTCATTCCTTGTTGTAGGTGTATCAGGTGCATTAGTAGCTACTGCAAAATGAGAACGATTAGGTTGAGCAGATTGAACATAGCTTTTTCTGCCCATATTCGAATTAGCTAGCTTATAACCATGAAACTTAGACTGCATCTTCCGAAACTTCCCGGTGAGATTGTAAAATTCATCTTGGAGCTCCATAAAATCACCGCGAGTCTGCTTCATAAATGTATGCATTTCGAATGCCACTTCTTGGCTTCTTATCCTTATAACATTTCTTCTTCTAACTCCATTTGTATTCCCTCAATTAGTGAAAGCTCCTTACTGTCGCTCCATACTCCCCTGGCACCCCTGACAACATTCCTAGTTGTGTAGAGTGCTGTAGTTCCTTATGCAAACCTTTGCTTAAGATTTTCAATTTATCAATCGATTCTTCAGTCTTTCCAACTCTTTGGAAAGTGTCCTATATTATTCCTCTTCATAAAAAAGGTGTAAAATCTGATATTTCCAATTACAGAGGCATAGCTAAGCTCTCCGCTATTCCTAAATTATTTGAAGAGATTATAACCTCCACCTTGCAGCATTATTACAAATCGATTTTATCACCTTTCCAGCATGGGTTTATTAAGCGTCGGTCAACTATGACCAATTTGTTTGAATATACTTCATTGGTTAACAAGAAAGAAAGTCGGTCAAGATCGACTGTAACATACTCTCTCTCTCTCTCACTAAGATTGCCGTTCAATAGAATGCTGTGGTGATGGGTGGGGTGGTGGGGGGTGTTTACTGGCCGTTTTTTGATCATAACTTGAGTATCGTTCATCCGATCTTTATCATTCTTTCAGCAAATCGATAAATAATTTTTTTTACAAGGTATCTCTAGAAGGTACGAACGATCTATCTTCAAAACTGTAGGAGATATGACGTTTTTTCCAAATTGCGGGGGCGGGAGGGGGCGTGGCAAAAATGGAAAATAAACATGATCTGCCTGCAAGTATAAAATATATATCCCCATACATGTCAAACCTCTATCTCTTACCATCTCTGAGATCTCTTCGTTCATACGGACGGACAGACGGACAGACAGACAGATGGACAGACGGACATGGCTATATCGAATCGGCTGTTGATGCTTATCATGAATATATATACTTTATAGGGTCGGAAACAATTCCTTCTCCCTGTTACATACTTTTGCACAAACTTAATATACTCTATGTACCTTCGGTACAGAGTATAAAAACATGAAGGGATATATGCAATACATAAGGACAAACTACGGTGACAACACGTTAACATACGTGAAAAACTATTTTAAATGCCAAAAAAGGTTGGCAAAACAATGGGGAAGACTAAAATATCTACTAAGATGCAATGATTGCACTATCATACCAAGACACTTACAAGAAAAACTAACACTTACATTACACAACACAAAAACAGAGCTACAAAAATTAGAGACCGACTTCTTACTGAAAATTCTTCAACTAGAGATAAAAGAAACGCAACGACACATTTTAATAATAAACAAAACGCAAACACACACGCTGGGTGAAATCGTTGATTGTGCGTTGTATGCAATGAAAACTTAGTCAAACTATGCACATGGGCAAAGGCGAATTGTTTGGAATTAAGCCCGTCAAAATCTAAGTGTCTAATCGTGTACAAAAAGCACATTGATATAACACAGCTGCCTTGACTTATTATAGATGATATTGCCCTTGAATATGTAAATCAAATCAGTATCTTTGGAATACACTTCAATGCAACTCTCTCCTGAAGTAACCACAAAAAAAGCTTCTGGGAAAACTTATGGTTCTCTCAGGCAACTATATGGCTCAAAATCCCTCATACCGCAGAACATTAAAATGCTCAAAGCAATTTCGTGTTTATTCCCAATGTTAGAAGTTTTTGCTAATTGTGACGCCAATAGTATGCAACGACTCCGTGTAAGATATGTCTTGCAAGATATTGCAAGATATGTCTTTGACCGTAAGCCTTTGGAGCATATAACCACATGTCTCTTGATTCCTGGATTAAACTTAGAACTCTAATTTTTGTCCATAAAATCATTGTTACTCGTGAACCTCAGTATTTATATGAAAAATTAGAATTCGCCTCATCCGCGAGAACTAATAATTTAATTTGCCCAAGATTAAACCTGGTCAGTTCTGAAAAACAATTCTATGTCTTTGCTGCTCGCTGTTGGAACCAGCTCCCACACCATCTTAAAACTATTAGGAACACAAAACTTTTCAAGACCAACCTTACCGCCTATCTTAAAAATCTAATCGTTTGAAATGATCTAATCATATTACTATTATCATTATTCTACTATTATTGATGTTCGCCATAGTGGCTTTCATGTAGGCTTTCGTTGCTGATGTAAGCGATTTCTCCTTTAAGTGTGTAGTTGTTGTAGCTTTTAAGCAAGCGACCTGTTTTAAGTAAAACAAGAAAAAAAGTCGGTCCAGCCCGACCATAACATACTCAGTACCCTTACCCTCGCATTTGCTCACGAGTCATACGTGTTGTGCGCTCTTATACGCTCATCTCTAAGTTTCTCTCTCTCTCTGTCTCTCACTAAGATTGCATCTGTTGAACGGAATGTTCTGGTTATGGGTGGGTGGAGGGTGTTTGCTGGCCATTTTTCCCTCATAACGTGAGTATCGTTCATCCGATCTTTATCATTCCTTCAGCAAATCGATAAATAATTTTGACAACTAGATATCTCTAGAAGGTATGAACAATCTATGATCAAAACAGTGAGATGTGACGTTTTTTCCAAATTGCGGGAGCAAATTGAAAATAAACTTGATCTGCCTGCAGATATAAGAAATATATGTCCCATACATGTCAAATATCAATCTCTTACCACCTCTGAGATCTCTTCGTTCATACTGACGGACGGACAGACGGACATGCCTATATCGACTCGGCTGCTGATGCTGATCATGAATATATTTACCTTATAAGGTAGGAAATGATTCCTTCTCCCTGTTACATACTTTTGCACAAACTTAATATACTCTATGTACCTTAGGTACAGAGTATAACAATCTTATACAAAATTGTACCATTATTTTATTTTGTTTGAAAATCGAGTTGGGATCTCGTGGGACTGAACACGAACGTCCGCGTCTTAGCACAGGACTCAACGCGTGACAAATATGAGTATTTCAAAATATGCAGCTTTGTTGGAGTCACAGGGTTTGGGAGTGGAGTCAAGGCGTGAAAGGTTATCCTCAAATTAGAATTATGCTTATTTTGAGTGGCGTGTTTTGTTTTAGTTGATTGCTTTATGGTGCGTGTTTGTGTTATCCGAAATTTCGTTCGATATATAGGAAGATATAGGGACATTTTATAAATTTGTTTGTTTCTGAAATGTTTTGGGTTAGGTGCTGTATAATTGGTCTTGTGTCTTTAGCCACAACTAAACCTGCATCAGTCTAAAGCAGCAACAGCTGAACTGTTACATCGCCTCTCCTCAGGCGAAGTAGATATTGTGCTCGTTCAAGAACCATGGATTTCTGGTGACAGAATCAATGTCTTACAGACACCCAAATACAACCTTTTCCACACCAAGGGCAAGGGAAAAATTCGATCATGTATTTTAACCAAAATACATTTTAAAACACTTGTACTTCTCCAGTTTAGTGATGGTGACATCACCACAGTCAGCCTGGAACTGGGGAGTTCAACCATCAGGCTGGCCTCTTTTTATCTGGCTCATGACACTGAGAGCCCTCTACCGCCAAAAATATTCCGGGACCTAATTGGAAACAGCATTTATACACCCACAAGCCTCATTTTAGGTGGTGATGCCAACGCACACCATACACAATGGGACAGCTCACGTATAAATGAGAGCGGTGAATCACTGTATAACTACCTATTACAGACAGATTTGCATATTGCCAATAAAGGGAATGGCCCTACCTTTATTATCAAAAACAGAAGAGGGGTCTTAGATATACTCCAAAGCACTCCTTCTCTGTCCATCGATACATAGAAGTCGTACTAACTAATAAGTGTCCCTCACCCAAAAGGATACAGAACCCCAAAAAAACCAATTGGTAAGTCCACAACAAACTTCTCTCTAAAAAGCTTAAAGCTCTTGACTCACAACATACCAACAATGCTAAAACACTTACGGATTGTCGCTTATCTCTGAATGAGATCGCACGACATTTCAGTATACACCTTATATGGGTGCCTGGACATCGCAACATAGAAGTAAATGAGTCTGCGGACAAACTGGCCAGAATAGGTACCACCATCGAGCTCCTTTCAGAAAAGAGCACGATAGGGATGCCTATGACGACATATAAGCTTCACACAAAAGCTGAAACACTTCGTCGCGCTACGAATCGGTGGAAAAACATTTCCTGTAATTAATTGTAACATAGAATAATAATATAACATGAAAGAGATCATTTTGTGTTTCAGATACGTTTTCAGTGTGATCATAATAATAGGTACACTTCATGTGTTGGTAAGAAAAAAAATTTTTATTTCCATTTTGTGTTCTTTTTTTAGGTAAATTAGTATTTCCTAACTTAGTATCCAGTGTATCCACCTCTGTTTTTGGCCACTACTGCTATTCTTTTTGGCATACTTTTAATAAGAGCCTGGCAGGTCTCTACTGGTGTCTCATACCACAGTTTTTGGACACCTTCCCATAATTTTTGTTTATTTGAAAATGAATGCTTTGCCAATTTCTTTTTTAAGTCTCCCCACAAGTTTTCAATGGGGTTAAGGTCTGGGGATTGGCTTGGCCACTTCAGAACGTCAACTTTTTGGTCCTCGAAAAATTTAGATAGCAGCCTTGATGTGTGTTTAGGATCATTATCTTGCTGAAATACCCAACGTATCGGCATATTTTCCTCAGCATACGGTACCATAACTATTTCCAATATGGATTTGTACTATTCAGCATTCATTTTGTTCGTAGTTTGATAAATTGGACCTACGCCGTACCAGGAGAAGCAACCCCATACCATTATATTGCCACCTCCATGTTTGACTGTTTTTTTGTAAACCGTGGATGGAATTCCTTTCCATTAAGGCGTCGAACATTCCTTTCACAGTCATTCCCAAACAAATTAATCTTGGTTTCATCGCTCCATAATATGTTTCTCCATTTTTTCTCCCCGGTGCATCCTACCCAGTCTTTGTGGTCCCTTACAAAAGTTTGCCTCATGGTGATATTTTTTTTGCGCATAAGTGGGACTTTTCTGGCATTTCTTCCTGATAGGTTGGCATCTTGTAGTCGTCTTCGGATAGTTGGAGCACTAACTGAATTACCAATTTCGGCTGCAATAGCCTTCGATGACTTAAATGGGTCCTTTTTGTTCAAAGTTACTATGTAGGGGTCAAGGGTTTCTGTTGTTTTTAGTGGCCTTAAACGGGTTTCCTGTCTTGGTTTTCTTTCTAATGCATTTTTAACAAAATTATGTGACCTGTTCATTAATTTGGCGATAGCTCGTAAAGATTTGGCTTCTTTTCTCAGACTAAGAACCAATCGAGCTTCCTCTTTAGTATAATAAGAATTTCGACCCATTTTTTCTAAAAAAAAATAATTATTTAATTCTCTGTATTGACAGGAGCTATACTTAATTTACCTTTAGATACCAAAAGATCACTGATTACAAAATTATTCACTTGATACTTGTGAGAAACGGAGACTGTACCTATTATTATGATCAGGCGAAATGTGTGGTGGACTCGCAATTTATAGAAAAGCTTTGATATACGGGGCAGCCCCTCTTTCAACTCTTTGTCACAGTGTGGCCAGACATTGACAACAACAAAAAACCAAAAATTAAAAAGTTGTCAACACTAAAAGTACGAAAAAACGGTGTGTACCTATTAATATGATCAGGTGTGTATATCTTAAGGCTGACATAGGACCGATCGGTCGGAAATTGAGTTTTAGTAGGAAAAACTATTTTGTTTTAAATTTGATCTTTCTTAAACTCGGCGATTGTTAATTTGATATGTTTTCAAAAATATTTGCGAAATTTGGTCAAAATCAGATGTTTATCTTTGATTTTTATGTAAGTGTTCTTAAACTCTGACATTCCAAAAACTGCATTTGCAAGTGTATACAAATTTCGGCAACGACGAAATTAGCTTGGCCTTCTCGTTTTTATACTGAAGCGCAATTCAAAGTTTGAGCTGGCAAAGCAAAACTGATGGTGGGCCATCTCCAAATGCAAAGGTATCAGAAAGACTTGCCACCATGATGGAAGGTTAAGCAACATGTCTAAAGCTAAGTTCACACAGGTAAATAATTTGGACAAATTTTGATGAAAACTTGCCTTCATAGGCCAAATTGGGGAATTTATCGGCCATATTTGATTAAAAATAATTGCGTATGGAAACATAGTTGAAGTTTTAAATCCTGTAAAATCTTCAATCATCGCTTTTTATATCAAAATTTGGGCAAATATTTGTCTTTGAAATCGATGATGATGAAGTAGATGGCTATAAAATCCATCTAGATGGTTAGCCTTGAGCTTGAGCAAAGCCAAAGCAGTGAGAAAACGGCCCTCGGCGTCCGATTTGCAAAGTAGTTTTTGCACTTAGAACTCAAACTTTCCCGGAATAATCATTAGTTCAGTGTCGGTTCTCACAAAAAATCAAAAATTTAAGATTCAGTCCCAGTTCTGATTTCGAGTTTTATTCTTTTCTTTTCGGTGCAATGTTCCTGTCTTGGTTCCGGTTTGATTAGCTGGTTGCATTGAATGTGAAGTAATTATTGTCTAGTAGGCAGAATTAGTAAGTTTGTAAATAAAGAAACCATGATTTCATCAGCATCGATCTGTGTATTATGTATTCTGGTTTTTAGTTGAAGTGATCTTAAAATGTTTAAAATTTCGACTAAATTTTTTATAGAATATGCCCCATGTGTTTGGATTGTCTTGAACATGGAAATGAGCAAGAAGATGCTGTGGGCCTTAATGAAGGTTTAACTAAAAAAACAATCATCATTGAAGCGGGGTGAGATGGGGGGTCCTTTCTTCTCATCATCTTGTTTGCCTGTGCTATAATAAGGCTGTCTATATGCTTTTTCGGGTACTGTTCCATGCTCTCGGGGATCCTTAACATAAGTCAATACTTCTCACAGGCTTTCTGGTTTTCTTTGGATTTTGCCAGTCTCTCTAACCAGTCTCTTAACCTCTGGTATAAACACAAATAAATGATGTACTTATTACAATATTTTCGGTCGTTTTTAAAAATAAAACGACTTATACTTTATTTAAGTACAACCAAGAGCCAGCTCAATTTCATTCATTCGCTTCAAACATCTGGTACAAGACCCTTATTTTTTTCAGTGTTCAAAACTCATTGAGGACTGGTCTACATGTTATACAAAAATAGTTGAGATAAGAAGCTCGATTTATGTTCCGCCATGCCAACTGAAACTTCCTTGTTGGCAATTGCGAATGTCACCAGTTGTGCAATCAAACCAAGCGTAAATAACAGCAAGAAAACACCAAAAAAATTGTGGCCAAACATCAGAGTATACACACAAAAAATAAAAAAGGAGAAATTTAAAAAACCCTATGCCGAGACGAGGAAAGACGGAAGGTGGTACCCCGCCTGCACTTCCGTTGCATGCGCCAACTTCAATGCCGGTCTTGGTCCGTTTTTTATTACATCCGGTTTGGCATGGTGGCCACCAGATGTTGCGGTCGCAGTAACTTTGTCATTACCGGTGCATTCTCGGACCAGGCATTGGCTTTTGTTACACATTTACTGTACCTTAAGTTGCACTTGCAATTTTATTGATTTGATTTGATTTTTTCATTTAATTCTCATATAATTTTTGCTTGTGTAGTTTTTCACTCTATTTAATTTCACAGAATCAACATACTTTTCTACATGTTTGGTTGGCGTCCATTTTCCATGCGGACTTGTGCGAAACTGACCGAAATGACCGAGGTTTGTTTATTTGCATTTCATTTGCCACGTTTGTGCTTGGTGGTCGTTTTTCTTTGTCATTACCATTTCCATTACCATTACCATTGTCAATTGGCATTGGCATTTATTTTGTACCCCAGCCGGGAAAGATGGCAGATGGCGGAAGTAGACAAATGCGGACAGATGAGTGGATTCTTTTGCATGCAGGAACAGTCGCGGTTCACATGGGTTGGTCAATGAGTTTTTAACGTTTTTTTGGAATGGTAAAAGTGATTAGAAAATTTGGGCATACCTTGCCTCTCTTGAACGGAATGTTGTGGTTATGGGTGGGTGGGGGCTGATAACAGGCCGCTTTCTACTCATAACTTGAGTATCGTTCATCCGATCTTTATCATTCCTTCAGCAAATCGATAAATAGAAATCGTGTAGAAACGTCAAAGCTAAACAAAACTTATTGAGCCCTGTTAAATTCAAAACACACGCAAAATGTAGAATTCAGAAAGCAACACGCGACGTGCAAAAAAGCTGCATGTAACGTTTATTACTGCAATATCTAAGCGCCTCGTGTAGAAAAGCTAAATGCTGCGTGGGCAAAAGCAAAGTCTACACGACATTAGAAATGATCAAAATAATGTTTGAACGCCCCATCATCAAACTGCTCCTCCTGCTCACCCTCCCTTCATTGATGACAGTTCAAATTGTACCAACATATGTCGTGGAAATTAACGAGTTTTGCTTTATGCGCTCCCGCATTATAAAACAAAATGGTCTAATAAAATTGTCAATAATGCGACAACACACACACACACATACACACAAATTACTCATACGCTGTGTATGACGCTTCGAAACCCCTAAATCTACTGCTGCTGCTGCTGCTGCTGCAGCAGTTGACCAAAATCTGTGTCACTTTCAGCATGTTCATTTATCATCCGTTTGCCTTGAAGTTTAAGAAGGACAACTACCAGTGGGATAGAAGCAAGGGGGAAGTGTCGGGGCTTTAGCTGTCATGTTGAGGCAGTCAGCGTGATTTGTCTCAACTTTGCCTAGTTCGTGGGGTTGCAAGGGGAATGGGGAGTGTTAACCGCACCCATTTGGGGACTTACATATGGCCCGGCACTTGAGTGAAAACTTTCAAGGCTTCTTTTACTAAGTTCATGTTGCGTGTAAACTCATAATTTCGTGCCAAACGAAAACTTTTATGCGTATTTTGTTGCTCAATTTGGGCTGCGTGCTAATTGTGGTGGGAGTGGTATTTTATTATTGTTATTATTAATACTATTATTATTATTATTATTATTGTTGTTGTTGCTAACTTTTAATTATAAGGTCAAAGTCACATCGCGGCGAAAATTGTTAGCTAATAACATTTAATTAAGTAATTAATTGGGGCTTGCGTTTTGTTGTGAACTTAAAAGCTAAACAAGGAAATTATACAATTACGAGTACATTACAATTACAAGGTACATAGGGTATATTAAGTTTGTGCAAAGGTATGCAACTGGGAGAAGGAATCATTTCCAACCCTATAAAGTAAGTATATTCTCGATCAGCATCAACAGCCGAGTCAATATAGCCATGTCAGTCTGTCTGTCTGGTCTTCTGTATGAACGGAGAGATCTCAGAGATGGTAAGAGATAGAGATTTGACATGTATGGGACATATATTTCTTATATCAGCAGGCAGATTAAGTTTTTTTCAATTTTTGCCACGCCCCCTCCCGCCTCCGCAATTTGAAAAAAAACCTCATATCTCCTACAGTTTTGACGATAGATGTTTCGTACCTTCTAGAGGTATCTTGTAATCAACATTATTTATCGATTTGCTGAAGGAATGATTAAGATCGGATGAACGCTACACAAGTTATGAGCAACAAACGGCCAGTTAACACCCCTATACTCTTGAAAAATATGAAACCTTCAACTACCCGTTATTGCAGGCCATTGAAACTACTTTGTCAAAAAGAAAGAGCAGACTTGGTACGTGATGAAGTGAATGACGTCAAAAACCAAATTGTCCAAATACAGCCAACCAGATTAGAAAACTTCACAGTTCATCATCAATTTCATATGACTATGATCGATGGGAAGGTATTTAGTGTTGTCGCGGAATCATCATCCCAAAAATGTGGAATTTGCGATATATAACACAAAAATATGGACGACTTAAAAATGATTAAAAATTTACCTTGCAAAGAGAATTTAGATGATTGTGGATTATCAGCACTACACGCGTGCACTCAGAAAATATTTTTCTATATTTAAGAAAATCGCCCTAAAATCGAAATCGCCTTAAAATTTAGAAAAAATTTCTATTTTTAAGATAAAATTTTCTGCATGTCTACGGGTCTTAATATTTCTGCACAAAATTATTAACTATGAACATCCCTCCTATCTATTTGATAAGTTAAGGTTTGCTTCATCGCTAAGGACCAAAAATATAATTAGCACGAAATATAAGCTTTCCACTTCTGATCGATAATTCTTTCCACATGCTATTCGACTTTGAAATTATCTTCCACACGATCTTAAGACAATTAGGAACGCTCAGACAACAACAATAACAATATTCAAGCATTTAAAGAACATCAAATTAAATCATTTGTACTATTACTTAAACTATAATAAATGAAATTAAATTAATATTACTTAACCTAATTTAAAATGAATAACTTAATGTTTCTGTTTCAGTAGTGATCATATGTAGACATCGGATTTTGCATATTTTGAACCGCAAGTCAGATTTAAGTACTGATTGCACACATCGTATTTTTATTGATCAATGATCTAAGACCGCTAAAAACAATTCTGCATAAATTGCATATTTGCATACAAAATATACAAAATATGCAGAATATGCAAAATATGCCAAATATTCTGTTTTTATACCCTTGCAAAGGGTATTATAATTTTGCCCAGAAGTTTGCAACGCATAGAAATATTCATTTCCGACCCCATAAACTATATATATTCTTGATCAGGGCGACGAGCTGAGTCGATTGAGCTTTGTCCGTCCGTCTGTCTGTCCGTCTGTCTGTCCGTCTGTCTGTCCGTCTGTCTGTCCGTCTGTCTGTCCGTCTGTCCGTCTGTCTGTCCGTCTGTCTGTCCGTCTGTCTGTCTGTCCGTCTGTTTCTACGCAAACTAGTCTCTCAGTTTTAAAGCTATCGAGCTGAAATTTTGCACAGAGTCTTCTATTTACTGCACGCTGCTAATATGTCGGAACCGACCGGATCGGATGACTATATCTTATAGCTGCCATAGGAACCATCGGTCGAAAAATGGGTCTTAGTGAGAAAAACTTTTTGTTTTCAATGTTAGCGGTCTTAAACTCGGCCATTCTTAATATTGTATGCTATCAAACAGATTTGCAAATTGTGGTCAAGATCGGATGACTATATCTTATAGCTGTCATAGGAAGCATCGGTCGGAAAATGGGTCTTACTGAGAAAAACTTTTTTGTTTTCAATGTTAGCGTCCGCAAGCTCTGCTATTATTAATATTATATGCTTTCAAACAGATTTGCATATTTTGGTTAAAATCGGATGACTATATCTTATAGCTGCCATAGGACCGATCGGTCGGAAAATGGGTCTTAGTGAAAAAAAAACTTTTTTGTTTTCAAGTAAATCGTTCTTAAGGTCGGTGATTATTAATATTAATCGCTTTCAAACTAATTTGAAATAGTTGATCGACATCGGGTGACTATATCTTATGGTTGCCATAGGACCGATCGGTCAAACATGAGTCTTGGTAAAAAAATTTTTTGTTTATTTTTGTTAGCGTCCTTAAACTCGATGATGACTTACTTTATATGCTTTCAAATATATTCGCAAAATTTGGTCGAAATCGGATGACTATATCTTAAGGCTGCCATAGGACCGATCGGTCGGAAATTAAGTCTTAGTGAGAAAAACGTTTTTGTTTTAAATTTTATTGTTCTTAAACTCGGCGATTGTTAATTTGATATGTTTTCAAAAAGATTCGCAAAATTTGGTCGAAATCAGACTTTTATCTGTCGGAAAATGGGTTTTAGTTACAAAAAATTTTGATTTTTATGTAAGCGTTCTTGTGACATTTGCATTTGCAAGGGTATAAAAACTTCGGCACAGACGAAGTTAGCTTGGCCTTCTCGTTATGCCTGTTTTTATGAAATTACATAATGTTTCAGTGCTAACAATTTTCTAATTTTGTAGCAAATCTGTTTGAATTTGTAAATCAGCGTCACCAATTCAACTTGTAATCAATTTAAATGCCGAAAATGAGTGATAAAAACACATTTTAATTCAAAAATGGCTAAGAGATTTGCACATCAAACTGTTTTGCAATACATATTTACATACCACTTACCCTTTAAAATTTTAAACACAAAACGAAGAAGTGATGATTAATATACAATTGCCATCTATCAAATCTTCATGATAATCTAAGCTCGTTAAATTTTATTTTCTAATTTCACGAGTTTTTGGTTCGTATGCTCTTCACCTCGATATGACGGGTATCGTGTCAATCTAAACTCATATAAGAATTTCGCAAATGTTAAAATTTCTTTAAGCCGATTGACCGAAACCTCCTATTTACCCGTCTTTAATTGCCAACTATTAAATCTTCATGATAATCTGAACTAATCATAAAATTTTGTATAGATCCGGATTTTTGGTCCGCTTAATCTTGACCCGTCAATTTACCTGTCTACATTATAAACTCCGCAACTTGGATTTAACCATTTACGCGTCAAAAATTGCCATTTATCACATCTTAATGATTCCCAAAACTCATAAAGTTTTGCATATTTCGCATAAAATCAAAACTCAAATAATAATTTTTAAAATTTCGCGATTTTCTTAACAGTTCGATCTGCACTTCCTATTTGCTATTCCTATTAAGTCTTCATTTAATCTTTGGTTGGAAAAATTGGCAAACTTTGACCTGTTCAATCGACGCCTCTTATTTACCAACGGTTGCGCTTTCGTAAATACTCAAATGAAAATTTGACAAATTATGAGGTTTTTGGTCTAAGCCCCTTATATACGCGTCTTCAATTGACATCTATCCCACCTTCATAGTTATCTTAGGTCCTTTGAAAATTTGTCAAATTTTGAAATTTCGCGAATTTTTTCACGATTTGTTCTACATCTCCTTTATTTACCCGTGTACTTCCCAATATTTTAGAACTTTCAAGGTATTTAACCGTCTATATATGCCATCTATATATTCTTTATAATAACACGGTGTGACAGTCAAAAAACTTCTGGGATGCGAAATAGTGTAGGTTGTAGATATAGTTAAATGTAACATTGTGGCATACCACAAATTTTTCGTGCACGTCAAAATTTGGAATAACGGTTAAAAACCCGTATTTGCGAGGTTGATGGAGTTAAAAAATCATCGTTCGTTGGAAGGAAAAAAGTAGCACCTTTCCAACGGTGTATTACATTGCAATCTCGGATAAAAATTAAGGAGGCTACATGTAAAAATATAATGATTTTTTTAGTTTTTTGCGACTTCGCCTTACTTTGAACGAAAATTAATAAGTCAAACTTGTATAAAACTGTTTACTTTTGGTATGCAGTTTCAAAAAACATTTAATTTCGCGCATTTTGCAATTAAGTTTATTAAAATATAGTAGTTTTTGATCGAGCTATTCATTTTTTTAATAAAAAAGCCATTTGCCGATATTTTAGATTCATGATGTGTATTAACCTCCGCGTAAGTTCAATTTGGCCGAACACGAGTGGAATGAGAGAATTGAGCTTTTCGTATGATACAGTTATTGAATTGAGCTTCTTGTATGATACCGTAACGGTAACGGTTTCGGTGTTTTTATCGGACCTCAGATTCGAAAGCTAATGAAAAGTGACGATTTCAAGACCAAATTAGACCCTGTTGAGAAACGTGCTTGGGAAAGTTATATTGCGCTCTGTGATAATTTTCTTGGCAATAACAGGAGCGCCGACTATGTTACATTTGTAAACAATGGCCGTGTTCAGCAGAACAACTTGCTCCCTGATCAAGTATAAATTTGTAATTATCTTAATACTGAACTCTAGAGATGCGGCATCATAATAGCCAATTTGAAGTAGAAATAGTACGCTACTTTAAAGTGTTACTGCTCCCTCCAACAGCAGAAACTATTCGATACATTTTTTTCTGATACCTGTTCAGGGATCAATTATTCTGCTGAACGTATAATGACATGGGCTGCAACATGTCCATAAAAATCGATTTTTTGCATTCCCACTTGGATTTCTTCCCAGATAATGTGGGCCAGTTCAGCGACGAACAAGGAACAAGGATCACCAAGAAATCGCTACTATCGAAAAGCGCTTTGATGGGAAAGATAAAATCAACATGATGACGAATTACTGCTGGTCACTTAAACGAGAAACCGATTATGATCAGTTCAAAAGGAAAAGATCGAGTAAACATTTTTAAGTCGCATTTCCTAAAACGGTGTAATATAAGTTCAACAAATGTCTTTAAACTGTCACAAAACATGATTAAAAAAGTTCAAATTAACTAAAGTAGCTTGAAATGTTTTATTTAAATTTACAGTACCTACTTAGAGACAATCTCATTCTAAAATAAAAGTTCTCTAAGAAAATTTCTATAAAGTGGTCAACAATATTATGGTCGATAGTGCTATAAGGCGCGATTCATCAACATATTGCACAAATTTCGTAATCCGAAAATATACCATAACTTTGCTAATTATTGACTGATTTTAGAAAATAGACTCACGTTTTTCTCGTGAAAATGTATTCTTTTTAAATAATAAAACAAGTATAAGGGGTTTCTACCAAAATAGTGTTCAAAAACATCACCAAAGTCAAAAAAATTAAAAAAAAAAAACAACAAAAAATTGGTTTACCTAGCAAATACTCCAATAAAGGAAATTAAACCTGTTAAGTCATGTATGGCACGTTTAAAGACCTAAGTTTCTTCTTTCCAAAACTGGTAAAAAAAATGAAAATCTGTGGATATTTGCCGAAGCTATGGGCGTAAAAGTGACCGTATGTGCAAAAAAAGTTTTTTTTTACCGTTATTCAAAATTTCGATGTGATCCAAAAAATTCTAGTATGCCACAAAATTCTATTTAACTGTACCTAAAAAATACTCTATGTTCCGTTCCAGAAGTTTTGTTTTGATTTTTTTTTGTCACAGTGTGTAATCTAAGCTCAAGAATGATAATTTTTGTAAATATCGCCATTTCTATACATTTTTTATACAATTACATATTGTGCATATTTATTGCATATTTTGCATATTTGTTTATGCAGTTTCCAATTTAAAGTGGGTTATTAAATTAGCATAATTCCAAAAAGTGCATAAAATCCGATGTCTTATCATATGTAACTGAACTGATTATAATTTCTTTGTTTGCAGACCCATTGTTAGTAACTAAACTAAAGGATAAGAAATTGTGAATCGTTGTGATTAGTGTTAAAAAAATAAGTAATTAATTACTTGTAGCACTTAGATGATAAATAAACCAAATTACATGGTGACAGTACCTGGTGACCCCTCGCACCTCACACCCCAAAAAAAAAACTTAAGCTCAGTAAAACCAAAATTTATCACAATTTTTCATATATATTGAGCCACACTTTGTTGCTACAGAAAATGTAGCATAGTTTTTACAGTTTTGCCATGCAATCAATTGCTATGCAAATTCAAGGCGTTTGCTTTTTTTTTTTGTAAAAGCAAAATTGGATAACTCATGAAATGGCAGCTACTTGAAAATTTACATATTTCTTTTTACGTATTTTTTTTTTTGTTATGGTAAAAGAGAGCCATGCAAGCAAATGCTACCAAATCAAGAAATCAGGTCAGTACTTGTAACTGAAGGCATAGATCATTAGCAAAATGTTGAAACTTTAATTTATGCCAACATCAGTTGAGCAGCTGCTGTCAAAAAAAAAACAAAAAAAATTTGCATGTCAGTGAAAAGTTCAAAGTTGAAACACGTGCCAAGAGACTAAATCAACAGTTTGCCATCCACACACCTCATCATCAGCCAAAAAGATGTTGGCCTTTTCCCGCCCCCACTCTACCTTAGCACTAAAACATTGAATAACGCTCCATTGAACAAGTCCTCGTAAATCATGAAATGTTGAGACCAACTTTAGTCAACTTGGCTGGACATCCGTTCAACTTTTGAAGGGCTCTTGAAATCCCAGCTAATCGCTTGGCTTTCGGGAGGGCAAAACAAATCAATGAAGTGTAATTACACTAAAATCTAGCTTAAAGAGTGCTTAAATTTGATGGTGTCCTTTTTTGTTTTTTCAGCTCTCCTCCCCTCCTCCGCTCCTCAGCCGACTGTGACGTGCCTATAAATGAAAGTAACGTGCGATGCAACTGAATCCAAGCAAACATACTGAAACGCACTACTGGATTGTAAGTACACAAAACTTCTTTTTATTGAAACCTTGAACTTTCCTCAAGTTTTATTATCATAATTTTTGCACAACTTGACAAAAACTCTTCTTACCGCAATTATTCAGCCATAAAAATTCAGTTTCAGCCAAAAATGTCACTCTGCCAAAATGTACAGCAGTGTCTCCATTCCTGGCTGCCTGCCAGACTCCAAGATGAGTACAAAAACCAAAAGCCAGAAATGGGTGAAAGTGTCAGCTTAAATAGAATTTGATTGCAGGAAAATTGTTGTGGAAATTACAAAATCGGAATTGTAATCGTAATCGAAATCTCAATTGAAAATAATCATAGTGTGGTTACTAATCAAGATGAGTCTGCAACCTTCCACTGACTCGGCACTTTCTAACTGTCTGTCATGTATTTTGGCCTTAGGCCAAAAACAAAAAAAAAAAGGGGACAACCAACACTGCAATTGACATTTTTGGCTGCCAAATTGATGATCTGACTGGGTTGACTTGACAAAAAAAAAATTTGAAAAGATTTATTGATGCTGTTTCTTAACCCAAAAATAAAACAAAACTGAAATGATTTAAACACCAATAAGGCGTTTTTCCTTTTAAAGGCAGAGGTCTATGAAGATGTCAAGTTGTTGATTTATTTAGGGAAATAAAACTGTTAAGAAACAGAATAATGTTTGGTTAATTGAACAATTTAACAATGAATACGAATCCAGCTGATTCATAAACAAAATCAGCAAAAATTAACTCCCTTAAGAGTTCTTGTGAAATAGTTGACGCGCAACAACAAAAACAACAACCACATGAAGCTGCAACAGCAGCAACAACTCACGGCTTTTCGGACTTTGTTGTAGTTAAGACGGACTTTTCAGCCCTTCTGTGTCCCCTGCAGTACACACCTGCTGCAGCCCATGCTCCAGGCCCTACAGCTTCAACCACATCAGCCACTCCGCCCTTCTTCTATGGAAAGTGTTCCAAACCAGACCACAACTGCTGCCCACGCAAGCAGTCAAAGACCTGCAGTCTACGCCACATCATGTCTATCAAACTGCGAAGGCTTGTATTCGATCCTGCACTTACATGTGTTCAATCCAGCATTGAGTTTGAGAGCTAAGTGCTCCCTCCAGCTGTCTACTGCACAGCCGGCCACTGAAAACGAACATACATTCGCTCGCCGTAAAAGAGAGTACTAGCTCAATATTTTCCACTTCTCTACATAACTTTCTAATTGATTCGGTTTTAGTCATAGCACTCATAACGATATCAATCAAAGTACTCAACTAGAGGCATCTCGTTGGCTACCTAAACGATTGACAATGAACCCTTGGCACGAATATCAATAGTCGTTGATTTTGGAGTTCTTTTTGACCCAAAATTGAGTTTCAATTCTCAAATCTATCTGGAAACGAGGATCCAAGGAGTACTGTCTGGTGGTCACCCTAGACGTGAAAAACGCGTTAAACAGCGCTGAATGAAACTGAATTTTAAGAGCTTTAGGTGAATTTGGTGTTCCGCATTACCTCCAGGCAATAATAAGATCATACTTCAGTGGCAGAGTTCTTACGTAATCCAAGGCAGAAGGAACTAAATCCCATGAGGTGTCTGCAGGTGTTCCACAAGACTCGGCTCTGGGACCTGTTCTATGGAACGCCACGGACGACGGGTTTCTACGCCTTTCTCTACCCCCTGGAGTGCACTTAGTGGGCTTTGCGGATGATATGGCAATTGTTGCTTTAGGCAAAGTGCTTCTACGGACCGAAGAGGCGTGCAATGCTGGCATTGAGCGTATCCACCAATGGCTTAGCGTGGCGGTGCTTATTAGCAGCCGTAAGAAGGTGAAATCAGCTTGGGTCAGAATTAATGGTACTGCAATCAAATCCAAAAGATCCATTAAATATCTTGGAGTAATGCTGGACACAAGGCTATGTTTTCGAGAACATCTGGCTTACGTCGGAGAGAAGAATCAGGCGGAACATTAGCGGACCAAAACAGGGGCGAAGACGACTTTTGGCGAGTGTCTTTAAGGCCACTATTCTATATGCGGCGCAAATCTGGCATCGTTCCATGGTGTTCTCTAGCTACATAAAGGGTGTAAGTGGGGCGTACCGTCTGAGTGCGCTCAGGATCTCTTCTGCGTACCGTACGGTGTCAGAAAATGCTGCTTTGGTCATTGCCGGGATGATTCCACTTTGCGAGCTAGCCACAGAAGCAAATAAGAGGTGCAGGGCTTCACGGTTGAGTGGCACAATTCAACCTAACAGGGTTATATATCCGCAGGAAGCGAGGCGAGGGACCTATCCACTAAGGTTCGCTGGACCCATAGCCTAATCCCGAAGTTATTGCCATGGCTGTCTAGAAAACACGGCGAGGTGAACTTTCACCTAACTTAGCTTCTCAGTGGGCACGGCTGTTTTAGAAGCTACCTGAAAAGAGTCGGCAATCCACGAGGAGTGCACATGCTGCGAAGATGGCCCTGTGGAGGATGCCAGGCACGTCTTGTTCGTGTGTAAAAGGTTTCAGGCTGAAAGGGCGGAACTATCCAGGGTGATGGGTGGTGATATAGCCGAAGATAATTTAGTCTCATACATGTTGATGTCGAAGGAAAACTGGGATGCTAAGCTACGGAGACTGGATGTGCAACGTAGAACCAGGGAGTAGACGGGGCATCAAATCTGCGAAACAATGCCTTGCGGCCGTTCCGCAGGTTTAAGATGTTTCAGTCTAACTTTTTGTATTATGTTGTTCCAAAGTGCTTGTATGTATATAGTAGCTTTTTATACCCGTTACTCATAGAGTAAAAGGGTATACTAAAGTCGTGCAAATGTATGTAACAGGCAGAAGGAATCATTTCCGAACATATAAATTATATATATTCTTGATCAGCATCAACAGCCGAGGACAGGAGAAAACCGCTGCTCTCTACGAACTCTTGTTTAGCCTGAATTTGAATTTTGATTCGCGAGCTACTGGTTCAGTTTCAGCGGCAGATCAGAAGATCGACCTCCTTTCAACGATTTTTATACCAAGGACAGGGAAAGAGAGAGAAATGGAGAGCCAAATTCGAGGAAGATATAGAGAAAGAGAAGTATAGAACGCGAGAAGGAGATTGATAGATAGACAGAGAAAGTTGAAGGGGAAGTTCTGAGAGTCTCCAATAAGGCAAAGAAGACAAAATTTTTTTGTTGGCTAGCGCAGTCAGGTGTTATGCGTCGCTAGCTATCCCCACCCAACCATGGTCGTTAAGTTGCATGATGTGAAAAAGAACGACCCCTTTAATATCCAGCAACGATCACTACATTGGCTTACTAGGGCGAGGCATGGCTTCCAAAAAACAGACACTTTAGTTCATCTTCAAGGTTCTAATATTTATTCACAATTTTAACGATAGGTAACCTATTTTCTACTTTCATGATTATATGCTCAGACCGAAATCTAAATTCTTAGCCATCGAAATAATCAATAATTACAATAAAAAGAATAGCTGAAAAATTAACATTAAAAGTGATATGTGAAATGTAGATAATATAAGTAAATAAATGTAGATAGTATATGTAAATAATTTAGCTCAGCATGTAGATAAACTATGTAATCAAATGTACTATGTAAATAATAAGGGTATAGAACTCCAATGGTATTATTTGTAAATATTATTTAGGCAAGAATATGTAATAGTTTCAAATGCTTAAGAATGTGATATGGAAGTTTCTCTCAGTGTAAGGCAAACAGAGTTTAGGTAGTTAATCATACTTCTTCTTTCTACTAGTGCTTTCTTTTCAACGATATTTGGAAGCAAAATGTACAAAATTTAATAACGGACCAGCAATGCCAAATCAATAATAGTGATTTCGCCAACCACAAACACATTTATTTTCATTTTAGTTATGGGTTTATATCCATGGCTAGATCAGCAGTCGATCGCTGCTTAGGCTGGGACAGGCAAAGCGAGGCAAATGGGAACCAAAACAAATAGCTGAAAAGGGCCATAAAAGCTTAACACACTTACCACTATCCAATTCCCACGCCGAAAGTACTTTCGCTGAAGGCACTGGAACGTAGCTTGACAGTTTAGGATAAGATTAATTAATATTCATAACTAATATTGGCTAACTCGCCCCTCATTCTCGATCCCAATTTTAAATCTTTTTCAGGTTGGTATGCATTTTCCTCTTGAGTTTTGATTTTGCTTTGTTTCGCTTTGCTATATGTTTGTCACTTGATTGTTATTGGAAGGGCCGCCTCATTTGAACAAAAAAAATTGCTCGCAAGATTTTTATCTCCACTTCATTTCCATTTTCACATATGCCTCAATTCTAATTCTTTTCGAACACATAAAATTAGCAAACAAAAACAAAAAAAATTCTATTAATAATTCTGCTGCATTTCGGCTTAGCTACTCGTGAGACTTCTGACACTTTTATGGATAGGCCATCCACCCTGTTGTTATGCGCTCCCGGCAATCGCGTCTGATAAACTGAAACAGCGTGGAGATCAGAACGAAAACGAAATGGCCGGAGCTTGCCTTTGCACTTCTCAATGGGGCTGGGATTGAGAGCTTGATCTAGAGCTTTTCCGTTTGGTCGTATGGCTGATCACCATCGAGGCGTCACCTGGACGTTGGGGGAGGTCAGCTGCGCTCACCCCAGGTGCCACTCCCTGCAAAAAAAATGCGAGAGCACAAACATGAGAGTCTGCTGCTAAACCACAACGAGTTCGATGATGGAAATTTAACCTTTTATATTCGGGGAACACAAAAAAAATATAAAAATTACTCCGTCGCCTTTCTTCTTATGCTTCGTTTTAATAATTTCTCTTTGGAGTATGCAATTAGACTGATTTTAAGAAGCTTTGGCTATTTGTATGGCAACAAGAAAATTGCACAAAGACTTTTGTTCCACTTTTCACTCTTTTTGGGTTCTGGAGCTGCTGGACGATGATGTGTTCGCACTGACTGTTCAAATAGAAGAGACGGAAGCGGAATTTGGCCAAAGCCACCTAACCTTAAGCCGGAAGTCTATGGCACATGAAATTGACATCCCGCTGTCACTAACTATCGAGTTATTTGAGAAACACCTCTGATGAGCACTAATACGTATCGATATAAACTTTAGTATTTTTATTTAATTTTATAATTTATACTTTATTTAATTAAAACAATTTCATCCATATGTTTCTTTATGCTATTTTCACTCTTTAAGTTACTGCAATGGTTTTGTTTTTTTTTTTTTTTTTTTAATTCTACTTCTACTCTAGTTTTTATTATGTAGCATCAGTGTGGTCTGCTTTTAGGTTTAAACGTTTTTCTAAATTTTGGTCGGACCAAGCGCCACTACAATGCATTCTCAACCACTCGTCTAGCACGGCTTAGCCGGTAGTTAAACACCTTGTTACTAGTGCATGTCCTTTGTCGATGTGGCTTCATAATTCGAGTGGTTAATTTGAATGCGTCAACGGCAACTCTAACAAATGGCACTTCCCTTCTACCGCCAGGCAAAATTGCATCATCTGGAAGTTTAAGAAGATTTTCTTCAATCACTGTGCATAGCGTGTAATTGCTGTAAACGGAGGCGTCGTTTCTCTCTTCCATTGCAGCCAATATCAACATAAATGAAATTGTGCTCTGCATCTACCAGAGCAAGAAGCACAATGCTGTGGAATTCTTTATAGTTGTAAGAAAATGAGCCGTCCTTCTGGATCGAAATGCAATATGTTTGCCATCTAATGAAAAAACATTGAAAAGTGGAATTTTAAAAGATCTTTTACACACACACACAGTTACACAATTCTTCGAATTTTTGCGCAATGGTTCGCCACTCCTGCTGTGATTGAGGCATCTAAAAAATAAAACTAAATTTTAGAAGCGATTGACTTTATATTATATATTGTAAAAGAATGAACTCCCCTTAAATAAATTGATTTTAAGTCGGCAATTGCATTAACGACATCTGGCACAATTTTGGAAATTGACGGTTGGGAAATTCTGAATGCATGTCCCGTTTTTATACCCTTGCAAAAGGTATTATAATTTAGCCCAGAAGTTTGCAACGCATAGAAATATTCATTTCCGACCCCATAAACTATATATATTCTTGATCAGGGCGATGAGCTGAGTCGATTGAGCTTTGTCCGTCTGTCTGTCTGTCTGTCTGTCCGTCTGTCTGTCTGTCCGTCTGTCTGTCCGTCTGTTTCTACGCAAACTAGTCTCTCAGTTTTAAAGCTATTTTAAATTTTGCACAGAGTCTTCTTTTTACTGCACGCTACTAATATGTCGGAACCGACCGGATCGGATGACTATATCTTATAGCTGCCATAGAAACCATCGGTCAAAAAATAGGTCTTAGTGAGAAAAACTTTTTTGTTTTCAATGTTAACGTGATTAAACTCGGTCATTAATAATATTATATGCTTTCAAACAGATTTGCAAATTTTGGTCAAAATCGGAAGACTATATCTTATAGCTGCCATAGGACCGATCCGTTCGGAAAATGGGTCTTAGTGAAAAAAAACTTTTTTCTTTTTAAGTAAATCGTTCTTAAGGTCGGTGATTATTAATATTAAACGCTTTCAAACTAATTTGAAAAAGTTGATCGACATCGGGTGACTATATCTTATGGTTACCATAGGACCGATCGGTCGAACATGAGTCTTGGTAAAAAAAATTTTTGTTTAGTTTTGTTAGCGTTCTTAAACTCGCTGATGACTTATTTTATATGCTTTCAAATAGATTCGCAAAATTGGTCCGAAATCGGATGACTATATCTTAAGCCTGCCATAGGGCGGATCGGTCGGAAATTGAGTCTTAGTGAGAAAAACTTTTTTCAGACGTTTATCTGTCGGAAAATAGGTTTTAGTTACAAAATTTTTTGATTTTTATGTAAGCGTTCTTAACTTTGACATTTGCATTTGCAAGGGTATAAAAACTTCGGCACAGACGAAGTTAGCTTGGCCTTCTCGTTTTTTTTTGGGATGCCGTCTGGCCCAGGCGATTTGTCGACGTGAATGCGGGATAGTGCAGTTGGTACTTCCTCCGCGTTCGTAAAACGATCGTTTCTATCGTCTGGTCTCTGGGTGGACCTTAAATAGCTGCGTTGGGCATGTGGGAGATGGCCGAATTCCCAGCTTTCCCATGACGACCTTCCGTTTGTTTCTATGCTATCTTCTCCCTCAAACGAACTTTGCACGAAGTCTTTACGAACAAATTGGCTGTACTTTTGTCCGCCATGGGAACGATCGGTTGAAAAACTAGTTTTGTTTTCAATGTAATCCTCCCGAAACCTCGTATTTATAAGTTTTGTCTGCATTTTCACATTCAGTTTAAGGCGAACTTTGTTTTGCAACCTGTGGCCCCGCCAAATGTTGTTCGCCTGTGAAACCTTATCTTAAGTTAAGTTAAATTAAGTTCAAAATACTAAGTTTAATTCTAAATTGACATAATAAGCTTACTTACTTTTCAATTTATACCAAATTTTTCTTTAACATTTCTTTTTCAGACCCTTTTTTGGTGTGCCTTAGGAGGTTTGATATTGGGTGGAATTGTTGTCATTTCATATTGGATACGACGATGCAGGTATGTAATAATTCTTTTGCATTTTCATTTAAGACAAGCTCAAACCCAACTTTCTCATGAATTTCTCGAAAAACAATATGAAAACAACACTTATCCAATTATGGACCTCAACCACGTTTCAAAATTTCATTGACTTGAGCCCCGCAACACGTGACCCCCCCCCCCGTCCCCCTTTCTGACTAACAGTAGGGGATATGTCTAAAGACAACGTGAATTATGAAAGACGAGACTATGACAACGACCATAACGAATGCACGAAGAGAAGACAAAAACTGCCATTCGCACTGAATAATTTAGCCCGGCAATTCGGCTGACTGCGAGCAATTAAGTTAATGATCCAAGGTCACTGGAAATGTTGGGGCGGCTCCACCCACCAAAAACAATGACGTCTCCTGTGGGGGGTAGTAACTAGCCGCCATACCATACCATCGTCTGGGGTGCCATTACAACCCTTGGCGCCAGTTTGTTCGCACAGACAGAGTAAAATTTATTAAAAGGACAACTGGACGGTGGACGGTGGACGTTGGACGTTGGATATGCCGACACGACATTCGTATTCACGCGAGGCCAACGCGTAAAAGGAAATTTTTTCCAATTTCCATACAGAGAGCGATCAAATAGCAAACAAACTGAAAATATTTGCATACAAATAAATATACAAGCAAATGTCCTGGCTGAAGGAAGGAAGAAGAGGGCAGTGGTGGTCAGAGGCATTTGGTTGTTTGACTGTTTGGTTGGGTGGAGCACCAAGCACCAGCAAAGGTAAACAGTCGTTGAGCGGGTCATGATTAATGTGTCACGAAGTGGACAACCCGACGACTATTTGCCACAAACACACACAAAGTTCTAAGGGCAGACATGGCACTGTGGTCAAAGCGATTGACGAGCTGTTTACCTGACATTTATGTCGTATATATATATAGATGCTCTTTTAAGTTTCATCTAGTTTTTAGACTATTTTAAAATTATATATAAAAATTTTAGAAGGTGGAAAATGCTATGTCGCTAGGAAATTCGCCTATTGTTAGTAAATTGTACAGTAAACGAATGCAAGGGGTTTCTCAAATCGACTGGGATTTTCGCTAGATACCTCTGTTGCCTAAGCTTATACACTAATCGTAAGGGTTTCTAGAATAGACTGGCGATATTCTTTACCACTGTTCGCTAGAGAATTCGCTAGCCACCTCTGTTGTAAGTATGATCGATCAGTTATTGTAAGTAACCGCTGACATCTGACAATGACAGAGTTCTGCTCTCCATAAGCGATTGCATTCTCCTCTTAGTAGTTTCTGCACACGCCCCTCTCCCATGAAAAACGAAACTGTGAGAGCGTGTTCAACGCTATTCTCTCAAAGTTTGCTTGCCCTCTCCGCTCCGATACTTCTCCTCATTCCACTTGCCTATCAAAATCAAATTGAGAACGAATTTAGCTCGATTTCAAGAGCGAAATTATTGATTATTCTACATATTTCTTAGTGTAATTAGACTAAATGTCTCGGCGCGCGTTTGCTACGCCCCCGCTAGTATTTTAAACACAAAACTAAGAACTGAAGCTTATATTACAATGATGGCAATCTATCAAATCTTCATTATCATCTAAACTCAATTTCAAATTTAGCAAATTTCGGTATTTTGTGAATCTTTCGACCTTCACGAGCTATCTATTTACCCTTGTTCATGACAATCTAAGCTCATCCGAAAATCCTCCATCTTTTTATTAGTATACTCATGAGTATATGATATGAGTATTCATTAATCAAAACACAACATATTATTAAAATTTTACGATTTTTTTGATCATTTGTACCTCCTATTTACCCGTCTACTTACCCTTTGATGTATCCGTCTAGACGACAATCTAAACTCATTGTAGAATTTTCAAATTTCGAGATTATTCGATCCGTTCGATGTATCCCTGCTGTTTACCCATCGACAATTGGCAACTACTAAATCTTCATTATAATCTTAACTCATTATAAAATTTAGCTAATTTTGCGATTTGTTGGACCCTTCGAAATACACCTTCTGTTTACCAAAATATTTACTCGTCTTCATGACAATCTGTAAATTCATTTTTGGAACGACTGGCCTACACCTCCTTTTTACCCGTCGCATAAACTTATTTTAAAATTTCGCAAATTTCGAAATTTTTATACCCTTGCAAAGGGTATTATAATTTTGCCCAAAAGTTTGCAACGCATAGAAATATTCATTTCCGACCCCATAAACTACATGTATTCTTGATTAGGGTGACGGGCTGAGTCGATTGAGCTTTGTCCGTCCGTCTGTCTGTCCGTCTGTTTCTACGCAAACTAGTCTCTCAGTTTTAAAGCTATCGAGCTGAAATTTTGCACACAGTCTTCTTTTTACTGCACGCTGCTAATATGTCGGAACCGACCGGATCGGATTACGATATCTTATAGCTGCCATTGGAACCATCGGTCAAAAAATGGGTCTTAGTGAGAAAAACTTTTTTGTTTTCAATGCTAGCGTCATAAAACTCGGAGAAAAACTTTTCTGTTTTAAATTTTATCTTTCTGAAACTCCGCGATTGCTAATTTGATATGTTTTCAAAAAGATTCGCGAAATTTGGTCGAAATCAGATGTTTATCTGTCGGAAAATGGGTTTTAGTTAAAAATTTTTTAGATTTTTATGAAAGCGTTCTTAAACTCTGATATTTCAAAAACAGCATTTGCAAGGGTATAAAAACTTCGGCACAGACGAAGTTAGCTTGGCCTTCTCGTTTTTTTAAAATTTTTTCAAAATTATAATAGAGGGTCATACCAGAATGGTGACAATTCTGCGTCGATTTCACTTAGTTTCATCAAAATCGGTTCAGTGTAACTGGAGATATCAAAAGTGGTTTCGAAATAAATGCGTTTAAAGTTTGAAGTAGATTTTTTTCCAAAAAAAAACGAATAAATCCAACATGTAAAAATGCAGACCGAGAATGGTGACAAATCTGCATCGATGGCATTTTGTTTCATCAAAATCGGTTTAGTAGAACTGGAGAAAAGTGACTTGGCAGTCTGAAAAAAGTTGTTTTGAAAGTAACCAAAAATATTACAGATATTAGTCGGCGGTGCCAGCTGTATACAACGGACCTTACTCATCTTCAAAAGAACTGTTTTCAGCAGCAGCTCTCTCTGCTCTGCGTGCCATTTTGCCTTGTTTAGATGCGGCTGCAGCTCTAGTTTGCATTGTGTAGGATAGCCTTCGATAATTATTGATTAAAAATCGATTAATAATCGATATCGATTTGAGGCGACAACATGTTACCATTCAAATTCAAGAACCAGCCGTTATTTCTCAGCTTTATTTACTCAAAAATAACTCCTTTTTGCGAAGACATTGTTCGACAAAAAAGGCTATAAAGTATGCGAAATAAGTCACCTTACAATCATAAAATCCTTGATAAATACTAAAGCTGGAAATATATTCAAATATTTTTGTTTTTTCTTTCAACTTAACGAAGTAACAATTTAATTCCAATTCTTAAAAGATTTAATGAAAGCATAATACTTTTTAAAAAATTAAATTTATATTTTCCAGAACGAAATAAGTGAACTGATAATTTCAGAATATTTCGATTTTAATAAGGCTTAGTCACCATGATTTTTTAATATACCTAAAAATGTCCTACATTACTGTTAATAACCTTCAATACACGTCCTAGCATTGAATTAACCAGGTTTCGAAGAATTGATGCATCCAATATAGCCCAATCGACGATAATAGACTTGTTAAGTTCTTTTACCTTGTTAACTTGCCTCCCATGCATGTGGACTTTGTTGGAAATTATCTCCTAAAATTTTTCATTGCAATTAAGATCTGGACTTTTTGCGCGCCACATCAAAACCACTATTTGTTTTTATTAAGAAAATAGTTGAGTGCGTTTTGAAACGTGGTACGCAGCATTGTCCTGTTGGAATGTCCAAGAATCTCTGAAATATTCTTGTCCATAATTACAAAAACTTCGTCAAACAGTTCTGCATACCTTTCAGAGTTCTTTTTATGTGTTACAAATCATATTGAACTCTTTCCAGCAAAGCCAAATGCAGCTCACACCATTAGCGAACCTACTTGAAAATTGCGTGACACTCTTACTTGTTCCGGCGTCCGTATATCCCGATAATATAATTGATACCCATCTTGACCATCTAAATTAATTTTTTTTCATCACTAAAGATAATACATTGCCACTCTAAGTCCCAAAACTTATGCATCTCAGCAAAGTGCATACGGGCAACTTTGTGCCTAGGAAGTAATTGACATTTGACGGTCCTTTTTTTTATATGAATCGAATTGATCGTCACGTAAAATGTGCTGCACACGACGCTTCGATACTGGGAGAGCTAGTTCGTGGGAAATATGGCCTGCACTTAGGTTTTCTTTAATTCTTTTTTTTTTATCCTTTATTTATCACGTTTATTCAGCAATGGCGGGCGTCCAAAACAAGGTCTTTTTCTGTGATTTTCGGAATCTGTGAAATACTTTTGAATTTTAAAATATCTTCTCGCCATTTCGGAAGCAAATTCCTGTAGAGGCATCCCCATTTCGCGATATGGCGATATTTTAGCTCGCTCTTCATTGGAGGGGTATTGGCTTTGAAACATTCAAATCTACATATTATGAATCAAACATCACTTTTCTATTGGATAAGACTTATGGCGAAAAATTTCCGTTAAATTTACGCCTGTATGCACGTGTACGAAGACAAAAACTGATCATGTAAGCTCAATTATTTCGTTCTGTAATGCGAGGCGCATGAGCTTTTTAATAAAATTAACGACACCTTATAGAGTCTTGTGTTTAACATTGTTATTGCAAGCATTGAAATTGTCTTAGAGGAAACTAAGCAAAAAAAAGAAATTAAAAAAATGATTAGCAAAGCTCTGACAGCAGATCAGAAGATTTATAAGGTGACTTATTTCGCATACCTTATCTTCTAAAGTATTTCGAATTTCAAAAAATCCTTTTCGGCAATATTCTCAAATATCCAAGCTAAAAAACGCAAAAAAAAAAAATCGAAAAAAAAATTTTGTACATGGAGAATCTCCCCTTAAGATAATCTGTGACCTTAGTACTTTTCACACAAAATTTTCCATATTTATGGATTTGTTAAATTCGAAAATTTCATATGAATGTCTGCACAAGGGTAGGCTGACCCAGCAATCGTTAACCAATCACATACGTTTTGTTCGATTTCTATTCAGCAAACATGATTGTCAAATTTTGCAATCCCAATCGGCAATTACTGTATTCAGCAGGTAAAATCAGCAATCATAAATCACAAATCGTAAATCGGGATTATCTGCTGAATGAGCCCAAAGCAATTTGGGCAAGATAATTATACGCTTATACTATATTGTGTTCGCCTATGCTAGTCGACCAACTCTCCTAGAAGCTATTTAAGACTTTTCTAAGTTGACTTCCATATTCCAAATATTACAGTATTGCCTTAAATCATGGGTGTCCAAGCATTGGATAGCCGAGCGTATAGCCTTCACGCATGGCTTATGGCTAAGCGTAGTGCATCAACAGCTTCATATGGTTTCACTATTCTCTTTCTCTTCGAGCGAAGGAAGGACACACAAGCATAAATCACTTTTCTCTTTATATTTCTTGTGGTTCTTGTTGTTCCACAAATATTTTTTTCAATTATGTTGGTGTCCACGCGACCGTAAACTGATTCTTGGCAAGTCTGTTCACATTTACCTATGATTAACTGCAACTTTTTAATGTTGTCTGCTATTTTCACTATGTCATGTTATAAAGTTGATAGTTAGCGACCTTTCTAAATTGTAGAATTTGAGTATTGCCGGCTCTAGGTCAAGTAAAACACACAAATATGTATGATATTATGTTACATTAATGCCGTCTATGTAAAGTTCATCTTCTAAATGGTTGTGTAAGTCAGTTAGCAATGGCAACATTAGACAACGCTGCTTTACACAGGCCCAGTACTCCCATATTGTGCAATTTATACATAATTAATTGTTTGGAAAATAATTTTGATTTTGGAGAAATATTTAAAACGAAAAAATTGATATTTGTGGAACATTTGGTTGGACCTCTTAATTAAGTAAGATATTTTCACTTTCAAAATAAAATGTTTTCATATCCTTGAACCACAGTAACCTAGCCTATGCCCCAATGTCAGTCTAAACCAGCTGACAGGCCAAGTTCAAATCAAGTATGATGGGTGGGTGAATGGTTGCAAACAAGAGAAGAGCAAATAACAGAACAACAACATCAAAAAAAAATGTCAAATGAAAATGTGATGGACAACAACCACAACAACAAGTACGTTAAGCAAAATTGTCATAAAAATTAAAAATCAATTTTTATAATCCAGTTAGAGAGGGGTAAACGCAGCGCATAAACACGTAGTATGAAAGCGAAAGAGAGAGAGAAAATGCCGTGCCAAAGCCAACCGCAAACAAAATGCGATATGAACTCACGCAAACATTGAAAGTCACCAGTAGAACACACACACACACACCTCAGTCGACTGGAAGCATTTCATAGTTTCTGCCTTAACCGAAACGATTTTCGAAATTTACCTTCATTAACGGACGACCTGACCAACGCGTTGGCCGCGTTTTCATTTTCGCAGACCAAACAATCAAGAAAACAAAAAACACAAAAAGTTAACTGGAAAATTTTAGCCAGTTTTTTTTCTCCAACTGTGCTACAAAGTATAAATAGAAGAAAGTTGCAGTCCCCAGCGCTGTGTCCCTTAACAAACTATTTAAAAATTTATGACCATTGTTTTGAGGCGCGTCGCGTGAAATATTCTTACCCCGTGCCGCACAACGATAATGAAGCTGAAACTGAAGCGGTTGAGTTCACGACCAGGTGCTGTGCTATGGCAATCTCTCTTAGGAATTTTTGTGCCAAAATTTATCACAAAAATCATCATCATACTTAATGTGCCATTCAATTTTTGAGTTTTTGGAGGGGCTTTGGTGCGCGTGCCTATAACGTGGCTTGTGTTTTTTGGGTGGAGATTTAGTGTAATGAGAAAATCAAAATGATGAAAAATTAATAGTTAAAGTATTGGAAGGTAAAATGAAGAAAAAGCTAAGTCAAATCTGAGAAGTTTTCAAGAGTAAAAGAAAATTTTGACAATTACAAAAGTTAGCATTCAAAGAAGTTCTTGATACATAAATTGTAATTCGCCAGATTTGAACTCCTGTAACTGTGTATCCCAAAAACAATGAAAACACTTTGAAGTAAGCCTTCAATCTTGCATTCTTGTAAAAGCGTCGGTCATAACACCTCAAAAAGAGAGAAGTTTTTGAAACCATCGAACCCAAGGATTTTGATCGAAACTTGGTTTATAAGCTATGAAATCGTTGAAGCACATTGGTAGTTGTTTTCGATTTTGAATGTACCTAAATAGCAGCGGAAGCATACAATTTTGCAAAGTTGGTTGACAAGAAATTTTTGTATAGTCCAACTTTACAACATTAAAACCAACAATTTTGTTCAAAGGCTATCGAAGATCCGAAGAAGAAACATACAGAACCCGGTACTACGTTTTATCCCTAGTCATAGTATAAAATATGATAAATTGTAATAGAATTTTCCCAAAAAGAATTCATTAATTTATAAGGTTCAGTTCTTTTATGATTCATGAAACCAAAAAAAAACCTAAGCCGAACCGGTTTTAAAGGGTTGCAGACTTGCAAACAATTTCAAGCACAGTGCTTCGGACACTTAAAGAAGCACTGGCTCCATACCAAATACTACATTGACAGAGAATCTATAATTTGCACCCTCGGAATGCTCAGGGCGCTGCCAACTTGTGTGGAGAAACAGAACTCCGGAATAAGCAAGTGAGCGAAAAAACATTGTTTGCAATTACCCTTCGAAATGTCTGCAGCAAAACAAAAGAACCAACACAATTCGATTGGATAAATTCAAAACCAACGATATAATTTTACACTCTTGTTCCACAGGCAAACATTCAACAAGATGTTAGTACCCAGCAAGCAATATGTGCGTTTTCTGACACTTTTTTAAAAACTTGGGACCCTTGGACTAAAAAACAAGGTTGGAACGACGCCTTAGACAGCTGAGCTACGCCGTACCTCTAAAGCAAGGCATCTTATGTGTTACTTGTATTGAGTAATATGTAATTGTATTGGAAACATACACCAATTTTTGTTTGCTTGTAATTCTTAAGTTCGAATTCATTTATATACGGGACTAAAATTTGCACACATTTCTTGTAGGTTTCCAACATTTAGCATTCAGCATTTGTAATTCTATACGTTTGTGTAGTAATCCTACACGTTGCGTGAGGAGATCAGTTTTCTAAACGAAAAATGTAAGAATTCAGTACTGATTTAGTGCTACATTTTTATACTCTGTACCGAAGGTACATAGAGTATATTAAGTTTGTGCAAAAGTATGTAACAGGGAGAAGGAATCATTTCCGACCCTATAAAGTATATATATTCTTGATCAGCATCAACAGCCGAGTCGATTTGGCCATGTCCGTCCGTCCGTCCGTCCGTCCGTCCGTCCGTCCGTATGAACGAAGAGATCTCAGAGATGGTAAGAGATAGAGGTTTGACATGTATGGGGCATATATTTCTTATACTTGCAGGCAGATCAAGTTTATTTTCAATTTTTGCCACGCCCCCTCCCGCCCCCGCAATTTGGAAAAAACGTCATATCTCCTAAAGTTTTGAAGATAGATCGTTCGTACCTTCTAGAGATACCTTGTAAATAAAATTATTTATCGATTTGCTGAAGGAATGATAAAGATCGGATGAGCGATACTCAAGTTATGAGCAAAAAACGGCCAATAAACACCCAGCACCACCCCACCCACCACCGCAGCATTCTATTGAACGTCAATCTTAGTGAGAGAGAGAGAGAGAGAGAGAGAGTGAAACTTAGAGATGAGCGCGTATAACTCGTGAGCAAATGCGAGCTGAGACGTTAAGGGTACAGAGTATGTTATAGTCGGGCATGACCGACTTTCTTTCTTGTTCGTTTTGAACTTCCAAACGCGCATGTAGGATTTCAATATCCACACGCCGCGTGTAGAAAACCTAAAAGTTTTTTCTTTCTTTAGAAAAAAGCTTTTACACACCCGATCACCTTCACCAGCTACTGGCGCCAGCTGTGAAGTAACTAGCCATGAAAAAGCAAAAATTCTCTGACTATTACCGTTCGGATTCGGCATTAACTGTAGGTCCCTTTCTCTTGTGCGAAAAATTATAAGCACACACGCCAAGAGATTGAGAGAAGCTTGGCCCTGGTATTCAGATTGCTGCATGAAAAATGTAAAAGTTATTTGGAAATAAGCTGATTTTCTTATGTCGTGTAGATTTTGCATTTGCCCAAGCAGCATTTAGCTTTTCTACACGTGGCGCTTAGGTATTGTAATCCTACACGTTACGTGTAGCTTTTCTGCACGTGGCGTGTAGCTTTCTGCATTCTACATACATTTTGCGTGTGCAATTTAGCTGGGCGCAATACGTTTCGTTTAGCTTTAATGTGCAGCCAATTTTGATTTCTCTGTGTAGACTTGAAAGGCTACTGAATCGCCTCCTCAAAGGCTCTTTTCAGACGCATATTGGAGTGCAACTCCGGAAATGCTCAGAATGTGCTCCGAAAACCCTCAAATTTATGTGCTTACTCCAAAATCGCTCTTAAGCTCGGCTCTTTTCAGACACATAATGTGGAGCGCTCCAAACTTGGCTTGCTGGGTAATGTCAATGACGAATGTTGATAATGGCTACGATCACACGTAAACAGAGAACAGCTAATTGGATAGCTTTGCTTGCAATTGTATATCAATGTTCGCCTTCCACTAGTCAAGCAGCATACACTCCTAGTAGTTCCTCCACGTTATAGCCAGTTTTCGGGTTTCATACTATGGCATTTTGACATTCTTTAACAAAGAATTGGGAATTCGATAGCAAATTGATAGATATCCTAGTTTTTTAGTGGTAAAAAGCAAAATCTTGAGCCAGTGACTTAATTATCCGTCGCGGATGATCACTCGAATTGACCTTTTTTCTTTTATGAGGAAATACAAAGGAAGAATGAGGTCAAAGGAGGTAGCAGTGGGCAGGCAAATACCGCTGAAGATGGAACAGGGATGTTCAGTAAAAGGCCTAAAAAAAAATATAAGAGGGTGGAGGGTGACCAAAGCAAATTCACCCTAAAATTTAGAAAACAAATATATTTTTGTAAATTTAAGAAAGTATTTTTTAAAATATTCATTTTTTACTTCTTTTACTAAAACTCAGAAAATTTTTTCTTAAATATGGAAATTTTTTGCAAAATTTTAGGGCTTTTTTTATACCCTTGCAAAGGGTATTATAATTTTGCCCAGAAGTGTGCAACGCATAGAAATATTCATTTCCGACCCCATAAACTATATATATTCTTGATCAGGGCGACGAGCTGAGTCGATTGAGCTTTGTCAGTTCGTCTGTGTGTCCGACTGTCTGTTTCTACGCAAGCTAGTCTCTCAGTTTTAAAGCTATCGAGCTGAAAATTTGCTCAGACTCTTCTTATTACTGCACGCTAATATATCGGAACCGACCGGATCTGATGACTATGTCTTATAGCTGCCATAGAAACCATCGGTCGAAAAATGGGTCTTACTGAGAAAAACTTTTTTGTTTTCAATGTAAGCGTTCTTAAACTCGGCCATTATTAATATTATATGCTTTTAAACAGATTTGCAAACTTTGGTCAAAATCGGATGACTATATATTATAGCTGCCATAGGACCGATAAGTCGGAAAATGGGTCTTAGTGAAAAAAACATTTTTGTTTTTAAGTAAATCGTTCTTAAGGTCGGTGATTTTTAATATTAAACGCTTTTAAACTAATTTGAAAAGTTGATCGACATCGGGTTACTATATCTTATGGTTTAAATAGGACCGATCGGTCGAAAATGGTTCTTAGTAAGAAATTTTTTTTTAGTATTTAATGTTAGCGTGCTCAAACTCACTGATTACTAATCCTATATGCTTTCAAGTACATTCGCAAAATTTGATCGAAATCGGATGACTATATCTTAAGGCTGACATAGGACCGATCGGTCGAAAAATGAGTCTTAGTGAGAAAAACTTTTTTGTTTTAAATTTTATCTTTCTTAAACTCGGCGATTGTTAATTTGATATGTTTTCAAAAAGATTCGCGAAATTTGGTCGAAATCAGATGTTTATCTGTCGGAAAATGGGTTTTAGTTACAAAAATTTTTGATTTTTATATAAGCGTTCTTAAACTCAGACATTTCAAAAACAGCTTTTGCAAGGGTATAAAAACTTCGGCACAGACGAAGTTAGCTTGGCCTTCTCGTTTTTTACTTCTTTTACTAAAATTCAGAAAATATTTTCTTAAATATAACATTTTTCCTAATATAGGGCGAATTTCTTAAATATAGAAAAATAATTTTCTCAGTGTGGTATTGAAGCCTGGAAGGGTCACACTGGACTGTAAGTTTGCCCAAATCGGAATTTTCAATTTCGCTGTTGCAAAATTTCGATTTGAGTACTAAGCTTAGTACAAATCAGAGATCAGCAAAAGTGCCTGTTTTCTTGACTGCATGTATACTCGCTTTAAAAGCGTACACAGTGTGACTGACACTCAAAATTTTGCAGATCTTTGTTAACAACTAATTCCAAAGCTCAAGGTTGGGTAAGGTGAAGAATGCGAGGGTCGACCCACATCTTGCGACCTCGCCCACATTGATGATCCGTTGATAACGAAAGCCACAACTGTTTTGGTACAATTTGTACAAGTCCGTAAATCTGGAATTTGAATCCTCCGTCTTAGTTACTGTAGGGATCCTATAAAATAAACTTATTGTGGGAGACAAATGACTTTTGGTGGAGAACTTAAAACTCCCGCTTATACTTTCTTTCGATGCTCGATCAGGACTGAGTCGTCTTGAGTTTATTGGTAATCGCCAGAGCTTATCAATAAAAATGTGTGCTTAAATACTTATCGGCTTGATTGTATATCGATAAAGCAAGAACTAATAATCGACTAGATATGACAATACAAATATAGAATGTACTAGATTAAACTAACTTGCAGCCAGAGTGGCCGTGTATGGATGGACCTTAATATACCTTATCCCACTACATTATGTAATGCGGACGTCGGAGTTTGACACAAAAACCCACCCCACCCGAAAGAGCTAGGGAACCAGGGGATCCCATCCGTCTCAATCTCGTCGTCGTAAGCAACACGGGGAAAAATTTATTTGTGTGCTTACAGCTATAAGGTTACATAAATTTTTTGTATATTTACACACTCGTTATCTTATGGGTATTTTTGCGAAAGAGTGACTTGGTTGATCGTCTGTCAAAGTGAGGGTTTCTTCTACGAGAGGCACCGCCTCATGTTGTTGATGTTAACTCAACAGAGAGAGAGACAAATGAGAGTGAAAAATATCAATTACGAATGCAGTATACTTGTAGCTGCGGTGCACTAGTGCAGATCTCTTGTACAAATGCATCGGAGAATATAATATGTAAGTTTTTAAAGACTTTATAACGGCTATCAAAACCCGAGATATCTGGACTAAAAGCAATCCCAAACAATGTCAGGAGCCGGACAGTCCCGGATATTCTCAAACCAAGTGCGAAAGGATTGACTTGAGTACAGATTTTTTCAATCCCGGAATTCGGAGTGCTTTACTTAAGCTTGATATAGGCCAATTTCAACAAAACACGGGATAGATTTTATCTTGTTATTTGTGTTTGGGATTGACTTAAGCTAGATATTCGTAGTTGATTTGATCTTGAAATCGGCTTGGTGCAAGATTACCCGACATAAATTGAGCTTGATATTCAATCCGTGAAAGCATTGCTACAAAAATGCTCGAGATTGACTTGAGCTGGTTATTTAGACTCACTTTGACCCCAAAAAACCGCATCCCATAAGAAGAAAAGTAGAGTGACTTTTTTAACAACCTTTTCGATTTTCAAACTGGCAAGTCTTAGCCATCTTGAGGTCATTAGTTGGCATTCAGCTTAAAAAACAGGAAAAGAACATCAAAATGGAGACTGGATGCTGTTTTAAAAGAACCACCCGGTTCTATCTTCAATAGACTTGGGCCATCGTCTACAATTCAACAGCAACCTTTTCATTCTGGAAGTGCCATAACTAGTAGGGAGTTCCAAGGCAAAAAAAAACTCACACCACAAAGTTGACACAAAACTTTTTGTATGTGTGTGTACCCATTTTGCGCGACTGTATTAGTGAGAGAAATTTTCTCCCTCAGTTTCGGACTTGCTCTCGGTTTCTTTTCGCTCTTTCGCTTTGACTGACTCGAGTCAGGATCACTTGATTTCCAAGTACGGATCGGTACTTGGTATAAGCTTTTTCGGATTGCTGCAAGAATTTAGGCATTGTTTCAATATTTTCCCACTTGAAATATCCATTCAAAGGTTGACATCAAAAAAATTTTTTTGAGATTGACTTAAGCTCGCCTCGTTTTTCTGTGTATCGTTTGATTTTTACTTAACCATTCAACCAGAAATGCGCCTGGATTTTTCGGAGGAAGTTCGAAATTATGCAAAATTTTATCGTTTGGACGTGTTGCTAAGTCATGTAACTTTTCATGGTAATTTGACCGCCTGATCGAACCTTACTTTTTGAAAGACTCTTTAATTCTTATTTAGAAAAAAAACTCACAAACTTAAATAGAAGTCATGGCATTTGACTGATGAGCAAAGAAGTCTTGGAATGAATTCTCATTAAGTTTGTGAAGATGTATGTAAAATGTAGAAAACGGCAAAATTTAATGACGCAGTTTGTATAACGTATCAGAAAATGCAGAAATGTGTAGATAATAAGATGTCAAACTACCTAATACCTGTCTTTGATATTTAAAGCATCGAAAAGTTCGTTGATAATCGACAACGTCATTGATAAGTGAGACCTTAACGGAAACTAATTGTCACTTAGAAACATGAAGGGATTTCGAATTAATACCAAAACTTCCTGCATGTTGATTAATTTGAATGAACCCACAAAAAGTCAACTGAATTCTAATTATAAAACTGGCCTTGAACAAGAGTCATTAAACCAACACAAAATGACTAGAATTATAATCCCCAACTAAACACCCAGTCAGACTATTCCCCCCTAATGATTATTCATATCATTGCTTGAGGAATATTTTTTCTTTCCTTTTCTTTCATCGCGTTTTCTTGAGCCATCAGGCCAAAAATTTGACAATTTAATTTGCAACAAACTAACAAAGTGACAGACAGGATAATAATGCAATAATAGACTTGTACCGTATCGTGATTACTCGTCTTTTTTAAGTGCGAGAAATATAGAATTTCTATTTGAATTTGTTGCACTCAGCCATATGACACCAGGTCGAGTATTTCCAACCAAAACGAAAAAATGAGAGACACAAAAATCAATAAACCTTACAAGCAAAAGGCAAAACGAACTTTGAGCATTTACCGTGCCTGATTAGATAAATGGGCCGCGGGTGGGGGTCAGGCGGAACAGGGCCAACGCAAAATCAAGACACTGCAAAAACAATATGTAAGAAACGAACAAAAAAAAAACACAATTTAAAATTAGAATTAGACAATTAGACAAATAGGCCGAAGAAGAAGAAGCGCAGGCCTAGGGCCATGTGCAAGGCAAACAGGGTAAGGGGGGGCAGTATATAGAGCTCAATGTCACGCATTCACACACACACAGAACAAGTACACTTGACGGCTAAGAGGGTGCACGGGGCGTATGATTTATTTAAGCGTCTATTAAAGTCCTTTCTGTTATTTGGTTTGTTTCTGTGTGAAGGACATTCGTTGAACTGTTGGCGAAAAAAAAGAAACTTTAAAACTTTTTCAAAGCCGCACGGTATATTTTTTTTTAATAATAAAAAACAAGTGAACAAATAAAAATAGAAATAACTGCCACACAATAATAGTTGAAGTGGCAGCTTCAAAAGGAACAAATATGCAGAGTTGGAGAATTTACAATTAAATATTATAAATTAGACAACAACATGTAGTTGTATCCTAGGTTATTAAGAGAGAGATCACAGAAATACATTCCCTTTTAATTATTTTGATAATAAGACTCAGAGCACCAAAATTGGTGCTGAGCTGAAAAGGCATTGATTTCAAAATAATGAACTGAACTAAATTTCGCATAATAAAAACAAGTAAAAAAGCCGGTCTGATCTGCCTGCAAGTATGAGAAATATTTGTCCCAATCGCAGCATCTCCGACGATATAAAGTATGTACATTCTTGATCAGCATCACCAGCTGAGTTGATATTGCTATGCCAGTCTGTTTCTATGATATCTCCGCCGTCAGTTTTAAAGCTATCTTAACAAAACTTTGCACGGCCTTTTGGGGCAAATACGCTGCACATTTGTCGGAACTATAGCTTATAGCTGCCATAGGAACGATGGGTTGAAAAAGTGGTTTTAGTCAGGAAAACTTTTTTGTCTTCAACGCAAACGTCCCGAAATAGTATATTATATAGTATAGAATCAAGAGCATTCGTTCTGAAAACTACGGTAAGAGTGAAAATTCATGATCCAAGAGCGAAATTCTTGATTCAAGAGTGAATTTTTTATCCAGACATTCCTCATTCAGGAGTTTCAGCTCTTGATCCAAGGATGAATAATTCTTGATTCAAGAGTTTGAGTACTTGATCCAAGAACGAATAATTCTCAAAATAAAAAACATAAAAAGAATATTTGGGGTGGAGGGGGTGTAAGAGACACGACCCGACCGACGTGGTTCATCTGAATTCAGCTATCTTCCATAAGCTAAAAGACGCGACGAAATCACACTTATAAATAAACGCAGTTGCCTTTAATACGCATCGCACAACAACAAGCAGCGCTCTCAAACAAACTCTTTCTCTGCGAGAGCGACTCCAACGCTATGCTCTCAACGACCAACTGCGCATGCGCTCTCTTTCTCTGCGAGAGCGACTCCAACGCTATTCTCTCAAAGTTAAGTGGCCCTCAATCCCCTTGCCTGTAAAAAATTAAATTGAGAACGTTTAGAACGAATTTATCTCGATTCCAAGAGCGAAATTCTTGAAAATTTAAGAACCACCAATTTTTTTTTTCAAGAGCGTTCGTACTCAAATTATTCGTTCTAGTTTTTTCTTAGTGCATATAAAAGATATGTCTGACAAAAGTCTTAGTAGGAAAAACTTTTTTTATTTTCAATGCTATCGCTCCCAAACTTGTTGCTGATCAATATTATATGCTACTACACAATTCTACCAAATTTGATCCAAATCGGATGACTATAGCATATAGCTGCCATAGGAACGATCGGTTGAAAAAGTAGTTCTAGTGAGAAAAACTTTTTTGTTTTCAATGGTGCGTTTTTATACCTTCCAATTGTGAATATTATCAATTTCCACACAATTTTGGGGAGTTCGGTCAAAGTCGGATGAATATATCGTATAGCTCCCATATAACCAACTGGTAAGCAAGTTCTCCAAGTAGTGGCGCCATCAAGCTAGAAGGGTATATAAACTTCGGTCAAGCCGAAGCTAACTTTCCTTTATTTTTATACCCTTGCAAAGGGTATTATAATTTTGCCCAGGGCTTTGCAACGCATAGGAAGAATCATCTACGACCCACATATAGTATAAGAGTGCTGCTTGCTGGCTCGAGGTCAAGAAGAAAACTCATATGTTGATTTGTTTCCAATATATTTCGGATGCACATCGGCATCCGTCTTCAGGGACACTACAAGGAACAATTCACCAATTACATACATTTTTACATACAATATTTAACACGTCTGTACCGCTTAACATGGAGTTTAACACTAAGCTATTGTTGGTTCAGTAGGTGTCTGTATATGTGGGCGCAATTGTCGGTGTCCGTTTTGTAGTTTAGTCTCTTGTCTGTTGTTGTATCTATTATATGTAACATTTCGAGAGTAAAGCGTTTCCTGTAGTAAGATTGTGGTTTCTTAGAAATTCGCGAGTGTTCGCTCTCCATACACTGTGTCGACAGTGCAGTTTTTTGAATGCTCGTTTGGTGTCGAAGTTTATAATCGGATTTATGTTGGGATATCCTCGTTTTGAGTTTTGACTTTGTTGTTCCTATGTAAAGTTTATTGCACGCGTTTTCTGAATTCCCATTACATGGTATTTTGTATATCACATTACATTTGTCTGTTTTGTCAATTTTAGAATTCGTCTTGTTGAAAAATTGTCCCATTGTGTTTGTTGGTTTGTGAGCTATTTGTATGACATTTTTGGTTGAAGCAATCGGATTTTGCAAAACGTTCTGAGAGGTCCGGTACATAGGTTATACTCTTTTGAATTTTTAGTCTTGTTTCTCTCTATTAATGTTTTTATAACACTCATAGGAAAGCCATTATTCTGTAGTATAGTTTTTATTTCGGAAATTACGTCATTGTGGTATGTCTCGTCGCTAATGCTCAGCATCCTGTTAATACAGCTAACCGCTGTTTAGAGTAAAAATTGATTATTCGTCCTGCTACTGTGGGTCTTTTGTACCATTTAAGTTTTACTTTATTTTCATGTCTATTGATAGTCGTATCCAAATAGGGAAGTGTTTCATCTATTTTCAACTCCGTGGTGAATTTCAAGATCCGATGGAACTCGAAACTTCGGTTTCCTTGATTATCGCAAATAAGTCGTCTACATATTTAGTGAGCAGTCTTGGCGGGTGCGTCAGTTTCTTTATTGTGTTGTCAAGTAGTTCTTCCATCACAATGTCAGCTATTACTGGAGATGCTGGGGATCCCATTGACATGCCTTTCAATTGGGTGTATAACTGATCTATTTTCAACGATGCAAAATTTTATAATATCCATAAACAGTAGTTTTGTTATGCTGGTGTATTCCTGTATTGATGTTCATTCCTTTCTAATGATGTCTAAAGCTTAATCTGTGGGAATGCTTGGAAATAGTGAGACTACTTCAAATGATACTAATTTCTACTCCTCTGAAATGTGGATGTCATTGGTCCGTTGTTTGAATTCAATTGAGTTCTTCACATTGTAAATGGAATCAGCCGTAATGTTCCTTAATATATGTACTATGTATCTGCATAGCCCACTGGAGGGTGCATCTAAAGACGAGCAAATTGGTCTAATTGGGGTTTCTTCTTTGTGAATTTTTGGTAGTCCGTATATCCTAGGGGGCAGCGCTGTACTAGTCGTCAGCTTATTTTTATCCTTCTTGGAAATTATCTCTAACTTAAACAGTTGGTCTACCAAACTGTTGTTATACTCTGTACCGAAGGTACATAGAGTATATTAAGTTTGTGCAAAAGTATGTATAAAGTATATATATTCTTGATCAGCATCAACAGCCGAGTCGATATAGCCATGTCCGTCTGTCCGTCCGTCCGTATGAACGAAGAGATCTCAGAGATGGTAAGAGATAGAGGTTTGACATGTATGGGACATATATTTCTTATACTTGCAGGCAAATCAAGTTTATTTTCAATTTTTGCCACGCCCCCTCCCGCCTCCGCAATTTGAAACGTCATATCTCCTACAGTTTTGATGATAGATGGTTCGTTCCTTCTATCTAGTAATCAAAATTATTTATCGATTTGCTGAAGAAATGATAAAAATCGGATGAACGATTCTCAAGTTATGAGCAAATAACGGCGATATCTTGTGGCTTCTGCTAAAAATGCTGATAGGATGCGCCAATTTTCTCCGTTTAAAATGCTTTGGAGTTCAAACTCGTTTAAAGTGATGCGACGGAAGTGGAGATATCGCACCTCTCTAAGGATGGGACAAGTGCCGATAAAGTGTTCCACATTTTCCGTCTCACGCATATTACAAAGGCTGCAGGTTTCATCCAAGTCCCTTCTGTGTGGCCTAAAGTTTAATGCAATCATTTCGCACCTCGCCTTAAAAATATTGCTAATGCAGTTTGTTCCTAGGCTATCTTGAAAATAGTTTGATTGACCCAGGTTGTGAGTCAGCTTTTTATAAGTGGACCTTTCAGTGCTCTGTCTAGCTCGGCTTATAAAGATTTGACGCTCTTCTTCGCAAAGCATTCTTATGACTTCAGCTTGTGTATGACGCCATCCTTGTATATTGTCCCAATCAAAGTTTAGCACGCAGTTGTTTGAAATATTCTTAGTCTAGCAATCTTAGTGAGAGTGAGAGAGACTTAGAGAGCGTACCGCGTTATATGTTAACTGGCCGTTTGACTCCTGAGCAAATGCGAGTGTAAGGGTACAGAGTATGTTATAGTCGGGCTTGACCGATTTTCTTTCTTGTTTTTATTTTGCAATCTTGTGGTTGGATCCTGTCTTAATTTCCTATATGTGCACAAGTCTCCTAATAAGTCCATTATTTGGTTCCTATAATCGTCCTTTTCTATTGTCGTGTTTCCTTATTCTGCATTTAAAATCAAAATATTGTCATTTGTCTTTAGAAATTTCCGTGTCTGTTCCACTGTAACTAGTTTTGCACGATCTCGCGTGCCTTCTCTGTTTTTGGATTTGGCATCTTCCAACAGTAAAGAGAATCTTGTCCACGCTGATTCTTGTTGCTCCTTATCTCCTAATGTTTGAACAAGAGAGGAAATCGCTTCCTATCTACTGATACCGCAAACTTCGGGCCTTTTGCAAGCAAAGCTGTATGTTCGTCGGAAACTCTGCATTGGTTTTGTTTACGAACCATTTGTTGGTCTTGTTGTAAAGTATATATATTCTTGATCAGCATGACGATCTGAGTCGATTGAGCTGTCTGTTTCTGCGCAAACTAGTCCCTCAGTTTTGAAGCTATAGCTTTTGGCTGCACGCTGGATCGGATGACTACTTCTTGTAGCTGCCATAGAGACGATCGTTCGAAAAATGTTTTTTTGTGAGAAAAACTTGTTTGTTATCAATGTTAGCGTTCTTAAACTCGGTCATAATTAAAATTAAATGTTTTCAATCTGATCTGCGAAGTTAGGTCGAAATTTCTAACACTTGGAGCGAGCTTTTTCAAGTGTATTAAAACTTAGGCACAGACGAAGTTAGCTTTCCTTTCTCGTTTAATATCATTAATAATCGTTTTACGATTTTAAAATGTTTCTTACTTAACAACTCTTACTTACTCTTTGCCAGCCTTATTTTTCTGTATTTAATATGTAATAATATAACAATAATTTGTCAAATCTTAATCTAGAAACTATTAAAAAACCATCCATTGGAGGTAGTTTAGGTTCTGCGGCTCTGTTACTCTGTCGCTGGTTAGGTCTTTTCTTCGGAGGCGAGAATGCGTTGCTTAGGGTGGGGCAAGAAGCAAAGAATATTTGCGTTTAAGTTGCTGTATTGATCCTCAGGATCGAATGTACCATGGTGTTCCAGTGAGTGTTTTAAGAATTCTTGATTGTGATCTTTGGAGGATGTCCACACTGCTCTTACAGGCATTTCCCCATAGTTGCGAGCCCTAAGTCCAGACAGGCTTTATGATGTTTTTGTACAGTAAGACTTTAGATTCATCGCGTTTAGGGATACTTGTGGACAGGTGCTTCTGTTGAGTGTGAACGTCACGCTCGTTAATTTTTATGCGCCAGTTGGCCAGCCACTCATCCACTTGAGCTAGGTGGCTTGTCTAAAGTCTTGATGCAATAATTGGACATCGTGATCTGCTTAGAATTGCCGTATCATTCGCAAAAGTGGATATTAATACTCGTACAATACATACAGAAAAGAACGAATAGCGCTACCCTGTGGCACTCCGGTTTCAAGGGTGAACTCTTCCGTTGTGTTATCATTTTGTCAAACAAAAAATACTCTGTTGCTGATATAACATTTTAAGAGTTTATGTGTATTTTTGGGAAGTAGTGTCCTAATTTTGAATACAAGACCGTCCTTGGGCAACATCTAGGAAAATTATAGAGCAGTATTCGGGGTCTGAAGTTAAACAGTTGACTTGCTCAATGGTCCTGTATCTCGTTCGGAACCCAAATTGATATGTAGGAATTATATTTTGTGCATGTGTAGCAAGCAAGGTAGCAGCCTAATTGGTCTATATGATGACGCTTGTGCTTTACCCTTTCCTGGTTTCTGAATCATTAAGATTGTCGATTTCTACAAGAAGTACAGCATTGAAGATTCTTGAGATATATATATTGGCAGGACTTGAAAGTTAATAAGATCAAGTCCTGTTGCTTTTTTGGAATAAAGTTCTGTACCAACATAGCAAGACCTAGAGCCGGCAAAAAATTTGAAGGTTTTAATTAACATAAAGGTCGTTAAAACATACATGCACGTTCTTTGATAACATTTTTCATTTCAAGCGAATGAACTTTGTTTGGGTAAGTTTGTGCGGCAGTGGGAATCAATAGCAGTGCATATGCATTGGTTGGTGCATTCGGTCAGAAAACATTTATAAGGTGCCATCTTCCTCTGTGCTCCCTCAAAGGCATGTCTACCTTTTGCAGGTGGTCTTAGTTCATACGAATCTTCTTGGCTTTGCTGTGCTTGCACCTGAGCCTTGTTCTTTGCTTCCGTGTTTTTACCGGAAGTCGAACTGATGTGCATTTTATTTTCTGTGATATAATGGTTGACTTTAATGATCTTCTGTCTTTAGTACCATCACAATGATCGACTTTTCACATTTTGAGGAGAGTAAACACAAATTTTGTGACTGCATTGAAGATATTGCAGAAAAAGCGAAGATTATATTTGGGGTTATTTGATTACAGTCATTCGATTTTTTGATATGGAAGTAACTTCTAATAGTAATGGAAGTAAAAAGCAATTTGTGGCAAGACATTTTTCAGATGAGCGGCAAGATTATTTGATTTTTGCCTTGTCGAGCCCATTTGCCTGCTGAAATTCTTAGTGACAGTTCTAAGATATTCCTAAGTAAGGCCTCTAGCCCTAGCCATCTCTTCAAATTTTGAATTCATAGGGTCCTTTAAGTATGGAGTTGATTTCTTTTACCTGCTATTTTCCTACATTTGCCCAAATCTTATTATACCCTCTGTAGCTTTGGTACTGGGAACAATACCAAAATCAATTCAAGATTAAAGAGCAGAATTCGAATTTCGGATTCCTTTTAAAATATAAGATTTCATTAAATTAATTTTGATAGAAAACTACACTATGAATCACTTTTCACAACTGACCCTTGAATGAAGCTACCGACTCATTATGAAAGAAATACAAATTTTTAAGTACCTTATTACATTTAAGATCAAAATACTTTAATTACTAAAATGGCTTACCAAAAACAAACGCAAATCTTATGCACAAATTCCAAATAATTTATAACCATCGAACTTCAGATTTAGGTGCGATGCATTATTGGACTGTGGCAAACTTTGTTTAAGTCATTGCCATCGGTAGGTAAATTTGCTTTCAACTTCAGCAAAATGCAAATGCAAATGGCAAAAGCAAAAATCACCAAAAAGCCACCAAAAAGCAAACAATTTATAATTTTCCAAAGCAAAAAAGCATACAAAATTGGCACACTTATATTTTCATCGTTTTGTTCTTTCTATTTTTTTTTTTTTGTGGTAATGTGAACAATTTTTGATTATGCTTCTACAACATACAAATTGGCTGCATACTTAGTTTAGTTTTTGAAATGGCAACGAAAAGCATGTTTTATTTGATTTTGGTTTATGAGTTTTGAAATAAATTGCTTCTGTGATTGTCATTTTATAGCAAATTAATTATACACATAAAACACACAAATTTAACTGCAGCCAGCCCACCCAGCGAGGGAGCAAGTTGCCAAATGCTTTTCTCTCTCTCTCTCTCTCAGTTTTTGTCACTTTTTCATTTCAATGTTATTTGCTATGTTACGATTTTTGGTTTCTTTTGGTAATGAATACAAACAATTTGATTAAACAATTTTATTGCCTATTTCTTTCCATTTTTCCACTTTTTGTTCACACACACACACACACACACAACAACAACAACAACAACAACACCAACAAATCCTCACAGGACACTTGCAGTGAAGTCAACGACGCGTCAGCGCCGTCTCAGGAGCCGGAGCTCATCATCAATTGTCGTCACCGTCAACAGCAGCAGCAACAGCAGCAACAGCCGGACTCAAAAGTCATCACCCGATCACAATCAACGGCGTCGTCGGCGACGCATGCTGCAGTGCATCAATTGAAGCAACAACAATCTTTGCCCACACCACTGAACCAGCACCCGCCACATCATAATCAACACGCCTCCAAATCGGTGTCCATTTTAGTCTACAAAACCTTTAATACGGTGGTCAAAAGCAGTCGCAAGATCATCGTACGTGTTTGTGAAGTGGCTAGCTCAAAGAAAACCTTCACCATGTTCAAATTCAACAAGGCCGCCCAACAGCAAAGGCTGGATAATCGAGCCAGTGCGGTAACCGGACATGATCCATTCGTCAAGCCGCCGGTGCCCGAAAAGTGAGTGAAAGAAACTCAATGGATGAGGGGGGGTGGTTAATTGTTTGGAAAGTGTTGGAAAAGTAGGAAATTTATTTCTTATTGTGTTAGCTAAAATGTGAAAATTTCAAATACAAATTACCCGTAAAAGTGACTTAAAGTAACTCATTCAAAATCATAAAAAAATATGTATATGATTTTAGCGACCTGTTTTGATTTTAGTCAAAGTTTGTTTTAGCCGGCTCGAGGTCAACAACAACCGGCTAAAACAAACTTTGACTAGAATCATATATAAAACAGAAGGCACGCCCTTATGTTTGTTATTTGACCTCGAGCAGGCTAAAACAAACTTTGAATAGAAAAACTATATATAATTTGCAAAATTTTTTGGTCAAAAATAATGATTTTTTGAAGCCTTAGGCTAGCTTCACACTTTTTGATACATGATACATGACAAGTATTGATAACTGAGCGTGAAGTGAAACGTTTTCTGTGCGTTTTTATAGTTTGCGAGTGAAAAATGTTCGTATTCGGTTGAGTCTCCATACTTGGTTACTATATCAGACGACGAATGCTAAATGAAACTGACTGTTCAAAGCTAAATAGATTTAGTTTTTAGGGTTTTTCTTCCATAGAATCTCTTACCTGTACAAAAAAGTTTTAAAGTGGGTTTTTCAAGTTTGACGCTTAATTGTGAAATATTGGTTACAAATTCCTTTTTTCAAAGTATTCAACTTCTGCAAAAGAGCGAAAGTGCTGATCCTCAAGGGCCATGACTGAGCTATACGGCGGTTCAGGTAGGACTTCCCAGCGTTTCAAGGCATGTTATGACCTGCTGCGCAACATGTGGCCGAGCTTTGTCATATTGCAAATCTACCTTGTCGTGCCTTTGCTTGTATTCTGAACGTTTGTCCTTCAATATATGGCTCAAACGTATGAAATGAGTTTGGTAGAGTTGCCTTGTGATGGTTTCACCTAGTAGTAGCACCATGCCCAATTGGTTCCACCAAATACAGAGCCAGACCTTGTGACATAGTGTCACAATCGAGTTTAGCAAATAAACATGGCGATAGGATCTCGCTTGACCCACATCATAGACACGTTTGTTTGGTAATGGACGGCCCACGACTGTGACCGTTAGGGTATGACGACTTTTCTTGCCCACCAGTGTAGGCAGGCACGCGCGTGGCAGAGGCAGCACCGCCGAAGCCAGGTGTCATAACTGTCTTCGACACGCGCTCTGCTTGATCGTCATTGGACGCATAATGCTCGTTTTCCATTCTCCTATGGGTAGAAGCAAAGTAGAGAAGCAAAGTAGTCCATGGTACGCGCTCTGGCTGATCGAAATCGAATGAGTAATACTCTCTTGTTCTCCGCCCCCTCACACTCGTCCCCTCAAGACAAAACGTAGTAGCGGCAGCGCAGTCGCAGGCGAATGTGCGCAAGTTTCATGCGTAGCACCGCTGCCGAGACATTGAAAAGGGAAATGGCAGGCTCGGCGAAGCTGATTAAAGGGATTAGAGCAGCGGTGCCCAGCCGTATGCTCTTTGAGTACGTTTTGTTTTTGTAATTGCACCGAAGATAGGAAATCAATGATCGTATACATGCAGGGCACGACGTATGTAAAATTTCGTGTGTGTTTGCGTCGCGTAGATCAAAAACCGGTTTTGTTCTCTTGTTTGATTGTTGTTTGCGCGCGCAAGCAAACTGACCAACAACAATTTCATTATTGGTATTGGTGTTTTTCTTTGAGTATTGGTGAGTGCTCTGTCGTATGCAGCTTTTGGGCATGCGTTGATTAGAGTTTAGTTTGGCTGTAGTATTAGATGTGAACGGTTCGAAACCTCCGAAACGACAAGTAACGCGAGTGTGATCAGAAAAACAGTTAGAATTTGATAAGATAGGTGGTTAGACAAGTGAAAGGACAGTGACCCGTAAGTAGTGTATTAAATCAAAGCCTCTTGGACGCCTTCGGTATTCTGGGCCCCGCTACGAACTCGTGGTACCGACCATGTGCGTCTCGTAGACCCCGATCCTACTCCCCGTATATTTTCTCTTCACCCTAGGAATTCTGGGACCCGCTACGAACTCGTGGTACCGACCGCGTGCGTCTTGTAGACCCCAGGAAAACTACCTCCGAGAGATTTAAGCCTAACCCGTCTGAAGATTCCCCCGTCCGACGTTTGGGTATTAACCGAGTGCCACTTCCCACTCCTTTTTCCGCCCCCTTTTTGACGCGGGTATTAACCGTGCTCATATCAACCCTGCTTTTCCTACTGTGGGTATTAACCACGGTCGTTCTGACTTTGACCATCGTGGACCGTACACGTCTCGTAGTAGCGAGGGTCCTATTCGAGTCCGATTAAGCTCGGACTGACAAGACAAACAAGGATAAAGGCATAGTTGAAGGTAAATTATTATTATCTAAGTGTGCCACCTGTACCCTACGGGTGTCCCCGCGATTTACAAATATTCTTGAAAATGACCTTCGAAAAACTTTGTTACGTGAATATTCGACTTTGGCGTCGAATGGCCGCATGTGGAAATCGAAAAAACATGTTCCCTGTAAGCTTTTTGCAGCATTCGATGACCTTCAGCTGCAGAAAAGTAAACTTTCCCGCAAATTGTGTTTGGCTTGCAAAAAAGTTGACATATTTGGAGCATACAAAAACTATGTTGTTTACACTTTAGCGAAACGACACATACTGAAAAAGAAAGCCCAATGATGAGGCTTCAAAATGAAGTTGGTTACAACATTACTGACGTCATCTTTTAAAAATACTTTAAAACTTTTTTGTAATGGTAATAGTAAACGAAACTTTACACTCAAACTAAGTTCGAAATGCAACAGTTTATACGAAAATCTTTAGAGACTTCCAAAATTTTTTCTTAGCAAGCGTGAATAAAAATTGCTTATCATAAAGGCTGCGCTTACACTGATATCATGTACATGGGTCATTCTTTTATAAACCGAACAGTTAAAAAACTCACCATTTTTGATTCCAATAAAAAAAAATCCAAAAAATCCTATATCATGGTGATTAACACTGAGAAAAAATTATATATAAAATTTAGCAACAATTACTTAATATTATTAAATAATTTAAAAAGTTATTAAATTATTATTTTAGTAGATACATTAAAATACTATTCAGCAATATCAGCAAGAGACCTGTCCGATAAACCAAACCTGAGAAATCCAGTTTTTAAAAAACCCTTTTTTTCCGTTTTTGACGATTTTTGAAATTGTTTATAAAATTAACAAAAAATTGTTTTGCAAAACCGCAAATTACGTTTTGGTGGGCATGTCGAGATCTAATTTCGAATTTTTTTTTTAATTTAAAAAAATGGTGAGTTTTTTAACTGTTCGGTTTATACAAGAATGACCCAAATGAGACATGATAACACTGGGCAACAAGGACCAGTATATTGAAGGGTTGGTGGTGATTCTAGATGATGCAACTTTAAGCTCAAATTGAAAATTTCTGAAAACAAATTCACAAAAATCATCTAGAATCATCACCAACACTTCAATATACTGGAAAAATAGTCTAATATTGTTGCCTTAAGTAATCTAGTATGACTGCTTTTTATGATGATTCTACTATGAATTTGACAAACCATTCACTTAGAAAACCTACGGCCCTCTTACGAATTTCGTGTCGATTTTCGAGTAAACGTCGATATTTTGTAGTCGAATTCAAGAACGCTGTATAGAAGGTAACAAAATTACCTACGGCTACTAGATCAGCTGTATAACAAAACTCGGAATGTTTGAGCAGCTGAAACGGACGGAAAACGGAATCTAGTAACCACAGATTTGCTTATCACTTACATGTAAATTTATACAACTTGACTTCGAAATACAAAATTCGACTCTGAATTCCGAACGTGGCCCATAACAACAAGTAAGACTACTAGTAAATCATGTATCATGTAAATGTTATCAGTGTAAACGCAGCCTTATATGTAGCAATAGTTAAGTTATAAACATAACGTGGGCCACTGCATAACAATATTCATTCTAAAGATTAAAGTAAAACGAACCACGCCTTAAATGCAAAAACATTTACTCCTAGCACAACACATTTTTTACTGGTCCTTCGAGCCGGATATGTACCAGCTTCTTTTGGATGATGTGACAATCAGTTTCAAACATTTTACAAGCCCATAAAATTAAACATTTTCAAAAAATTTTTTGCCTTTGCCAAATCTGCAGTGTAATTGGATAGTAAAGGATCAGGGCTTATGAGTTGTGGTATTTAAGTGCAGTGTATCAAATCACACAATGCCACACAGGAGGATTGTTTTTTATGAATTTTATAAAAACGATATGTCGTTCTAAATTTTAGTTTTTTAATTTAACTTATACTTTTGTTTTTTATATTATGGTAAACTTTTTGTTTAAAGAAAAACTATTTTGGTATTCTTTTCAAATTATTATACCCTTGTAGAGGGTATATTAAAATTGTCCAACGAATAGAAGGAAGCATCTCCTACCACATAAAGTATATATATTCTTGATCAGCATGACGAGCTGAGTTCATATAGCCATGTCCGTCCATCTGTCCGTCTGTCTGTTTCTATGCTATCTCCTCCGTCAGTTTTAAGGCTATCTTAACCAAACTTTGCACAAAGTCTTTTGGTACAAAAACGCTGCACATTTGTCGTAACCGGCTGAATCGTATGACTATAGCATATAGTTGCCATAGGAACTATCGGTCGAAAAAGTAGTTTTAGTAAGAAAAACTTCTTTGTCTTCAACAAGAACAGGCCCAAACTTCGTATTTATCAGTTTTCTATGCTTTTTCATAATTCCAACAAGTTTGATGAAAATCGGACAACTATATAGTATAGCTGCCATAGAAAAGTTAGGTCTGAAAAAAAGTCTTAGTAAGAAAAACTTTTTTGTTCTCAATGCTAACGCGCCCACAGTTGTTATTGGTCAATGTTATATGCTACCACACAATTCTGCCAAGTTTGATCTAAATCGGATGACTATAGCATATAGCTACCATAGGAACGATCGGTCGAAAAAGTAGTTTTAGTGAGAAAAACTTTTTGGTTTTCACTGCAAACGCCCCCAAACCTCGTATTTATCAGTTTATAATCTATGCTTTGTTTATAATTCCACCAAGTTTGATGAAAATCGGACAACTATATAGTATAGCTGCCATAGAAAAGTTAGGTCTGAAAAAAAGTCTTAGTACGAAAAACTTTTTTGTTTTCAACGCTAACGCTCCCATAGTTGTTATTGGTCAATATTATATGCTACCACACAATTCTGCCAAGGAAGGAAGATTCTAGAAGGAAGCATCTCCTACCACATAAAGTATATATATTCTTGATCAGCATGACGAGCTGAGTTCATATAGCCATGTCCGTCCATCTGTCCGTCTGTCTGTTTCTATGCTATCTCCTCCGTCAGTTTTAAGGCTATCTTAACCAAACTTTGCACAAAGTCTTTTGGTACAAAAACGCTGCACATTTGTCGTAACCGGCTGAATCGTATGACTATAGCATAAAGTTGCCATAGGAACTATCGGTCGAAAAAGTAGTTTTAGTAAGAAAAACTTCTTTGTCTTCAACAAGAACAGGCCCAAACTTCGTATTTATCAGTTTTCAATGATTTTACATAATTCCACCAAGTTTTATGAAAATCTGACATTTATATAGTATAGCTGCCATAGAAAAGTTAGGTGTGAAAAAAAGTCTTAGTAAGAAAAACTTTTTGGTTTTCAATGCTATCGCTCCCAAACTAGTTATTTTTGTATGTTATTTGCTTCCACACAATTCTGCCAAGTTTGATCTAAATCGGATAACTATAGCATATAGCTGCCATAGGAACGATCGGTCGAAAAAGTGGTTCTACTGAGAAAACCTTTTTTGTTTTCAATGGTAGCGTCTTTATACTTTCCAATTATGAATGTTATCAGCTTCCACACAATTTTGGGAAGTTTGTTCAAAATCTGAAGAATATATCGTAGAGCTGCCATATAACAAACTGGCAAGCAAATGGTCAAAGTAATGGCGCCATCTATTGCTGAGTTTGGGAAATAACTCAGCTAAGAATGTTCGACGAAAATCATTTAAAACCTTAATTTAATAAATTATACAAGCTAAAAGGGTATATAAACTTCGGTCGAGCCGAAGTTAGTTTTCCTCTGTTTTTTTTGCTTAATATTTCAAAAATTCCACGTGTGTTTTGTTATATCAAAAATTTGTACTTTTACCTTCTATAGTTTTGTGTTTTTTTAAATTCTGCTTTATTTTTCATTTTAATTTACTATTAAGTTTTTTTTACTCTAAATAACTTTGTCCATGAAGAGCTTAAACAATAGTTTAAAAAATATTACATATATTGAAAATACTGTTCCAACACTTTCCAACAAAAACTTTCCACCGAAAATTGTGTGTGTGTCTGTGTGTATTTATTGTGTTATCATCGATAAATCACTCGATAGGAAAGTGAGGCACATTATGAAGAAGCTGCACAAGGCAAATGGACTGAAACGTTCCAATTCGGCAATTGAGTTTGATGTGTCTGCCCTGACAGCGGCCAATCGGCGCCAGATCTACAGTAGGTGAGTAATCGAGAAACCTAAAATCCTTCGAATTTAACATAGAACTTACACCAAATGTGTGTGTGTAAGCTGCACAATTCACATATTTTTTCTTTAGCTTTTAATTAACAAAGAAGAAATCACATTTATTGTATTTGTGTTTGATTTTTTCATTTACTTGTTTGTTTTTTTGTTTTTTTCGTCCTCCCAACCTGCCGCTGCGTCCAATTCTACTTACAGCAATCGCTCGGCCAGTTCGGAGCAAGATAACTCAGATATGTCCGAGCACTCGGAGAAATCGCCGCTGGTTAGCGCGAGGTTAGACAATCTTGCTAGGCTCTTTTTTAGCAAATCGATGCCAGCGGAAACCGGAAGTAGAGATACCATAGATTCAGTACTAACAACAAGGTTGCATTTCTATATTAATATATATCTGTTTTTTTTAAATATACTTCTTCTGTACATATACTCAATTAATTTCGTAATTTTAAACTTGAAATCCATTCAAAGTAATTTGTTGAAAAATATTCCATTTTCGTAAAATATCTCAAGTGGTTTTTTTATGATTTATTTGTTGGCTTGCTGTTTGATTCCTCCTTTTTTTATTATTGCTGTTGTTGTTGTTGTTGTTGTAGATGGTTGAAATGAGATAGAAATGCTTTCAATGTCGGCCACGTAGCAAACACACGTATTGATTTTTGTAGCACAAAAAAAAAACGCACTTCAAATTTCCGAATTAGTTTTGAACACATTGTGAATGCCTCAAGTGATTAAACAGCCATAAATAAAACCTTACATCAAAACAATTTTTTTCATAATTAAACTGAAAGCTTTGGTGGGACTTTGGGCAAAAAATATGATTTCCACAAACATAAATTAACTTAATGGATTTTACTATTTTTTAATGATTGATTATATGAACTAATGAACGGACCTTTAAAAGGGGAAAAAAAGATCTAAGTATACGAAAAGTTTAAAATTTTAAAAGCAATGTGGCTCAAAAGTTTTGTAAGACATTTCTCATGGATTTCTGAAAAAACCTTCAATTTTAGTAGGTAAAATTAAAATTTGTTCAATTATTAATAGTTTTTGATCATTTTGAATTTTCAATATATTTATCTATTTTTTTTATTTATTTTAATGTGCTGTTATATTTTCGGGATTTAATTTACAATATTTTTAAGACGAAATCTGTAAAATCTGTAAAATTTTGAAATTCGAAAATTCCACCTTTCATAAATTCTACAAACCGGCTTGCACCCCTAATTCCCATACAGTTTATGGTACCCATGGAGACCAGGGGGAATGTTATTTCGGTTAACATGTAATTTTCAAATTAAGAATCGAATTTTACATATAATTATATCCACAGATCTGCAGGGGTGCACCGCAACTACTAGTGAACTGCATTCGTACTTGATATTTTTTTTAATCCACTCATGGCAATATTGTGCTTCGCTTATGCAGTGCCGATGATACCCGGCGTCACTTCTGTTGTTCATTCCGAAAACCAGGGTTCCCCAAGATTAGAGAACAAACAAGAAAGAAAGTCGGTCAAGCCCGACTATAACATACTCTGTACCCTTAATGTCGCAGCTCGCATTTGCTCACGAGTTATACGCGCTCATCTCTAAGTTTCACTCTCTCTCTCTCTTTCTCTCTCTCTCACTAAGATTGCCGTTCAATAGAATGCTGTGGTGACGGGTGGGGGGGTGAGGGGTGTTTACTGGCCGTTTTTTGCTCATAACTTGAGTATCGTTCATCCGATCTTTATCATTCCTTCAGCAAATCGATAAATAATTTTGTTTACAAGATATCTCTAGAAGGTACGAACGATCTATCTTTAAAACTGTAGGAGATATGACGTTTTTTCCAAATTGCGGGGGCGGAAGGGGGCGTGGCAAAAATTGAAAATAATCTTGATCTGCCTGCAAGTATAAGAAATATATGCCCCATACATGTCAAACCTCTATATCTTACCATCTCTGAGATCTCTTCGTTCATACGGACGGACGGCCAGACAGACAGACGGATATATCGACTCGGCTGTTGATGCTGATCAAGAATATATATACTTTATAGGGTCGGAAACGATTCCTTCTCCCTGTTACATACTTTTGCACAAACTTAATATACTCAATGTACCTTTGGTACAGAGTATAAAAATATACCTGTCTCTCTCTCTCTCTCTCTCTCTGACACTCAGCGATGCATGTGTGTTCGACCCCCAGGGGCGAAGGCTGGGGAACTCTGGGCCGTTTTCTCATGTTGGTGTTTTTGCAAATCTAGGTGGATTTGCTGCATTTGCTTTGCTCATGTTCAATGCTAACCATCTAGATGAATTTCGTAGCAATCTACTTCAACCTCATTGATTTCAAATCCATCTACATGGTTATGCAAATTAAGTATTTTTATGTATCCGCGCATATGGTCACACTGAAAAATATTTGAAAACAAAAAACAACTGCTGCTAAAAACAGTAAAGTCCGAATTGTTATTAAGTAAACTATAAATGGAAAATATTGAATGTGCCTTTAATATACAAAAACACCTGCAGACATTGCTGAAATTACAGATGCACATTCTGATTCCCCTAGTTCATTGCTTAAGCTAAGTTTACACATCCAAATAATTTGACAAAATTTTGATAAAAATAGCCAAGATTAAAGATTTTACAGGATTAAAATCTTAAACTATACTTCCACGCAATAAATACGCAAATAATTTGATCAAATATGGCCGGAAAGTTCCACAATTTGGCCTATATAGCCCAATTTTCATGAAAATTTTTCCAAATTATTTACCTGTGTGAGCATAGGATTCGACCTACTGCTTAATCTCCCATCATAGTAATAAGTCGTTCCAAAAGAAAAACCTTCTCCTTCTCTGTAAAATTCTTGCTTTAATTTTTAAAATTGGCGCGCAATAAAAAAGACAAAATTCAGCCGAGTGGAGAGGTGCTGCCAACCTAGTATTAGACCATTCCAGCCCTCCCGGTGTGACCGTGGCGCAAATGCCCGAATTTATAATCAACCTACATGAGACAACCAAATGCGCAAAAACCATCTAGTTGCAAAATCCAGATGGATTTCGCTTTCGGCAAAAACATGAACATGAGAAAACGGCCCTCTGTGTGTTAGCAAAACCAAGTAAATCGGCTGTAGTCTATCGTGCTCACAAATACAAACTCATTTTTTGTTCTCATTATTTGGTCGGCCCGTTTTGAATCGCTTTGAATTTGTCGCTCTCTTTTGACCGTTGCAAGAATAATTTAACGGCGTTTCCCGTTACTAATTCAAAAACAAAGAGAGCGAAAGCAATAAGAGTTATACATACATACATATGTATTAGTAGCGTGTCCCACCCCTCTAGTACGGCTGGGGTCAGTCACTCTATTTTCGTCAACCCAGCGTTGCTCTTTGTACGGTGATGCGTCGTGCCGCCTGTTAAATTGTAACATGGGCCGAACGCTAAACAGAGAGAGAGAGAGAAGGTGTACGTTCTTATTTTTTTCCGTGAGAGAGCGTGTGCAAAGAATAGGAAAGGATTTAAAAAAAAAGGTATATCAATCCTCCCCTTTTAGCAAATATTTCACAGCATGCCAGTGGAATGCATTATGGCGCTCCATGCATGGCTTTAGGGCGAACGAGTGTCGCTAAAGTCGGCCCATACATAGCATTGGGTCGAACGAGCGTCGCTTAAGTCGCCCCATGCATGGCATTGGGTAGAACGAGCGTCGCTTATGTCGCTTCTCTGCATGGCATTGCGTCGACCTAGCGTGCCAGGAGAGCCGTTAACGTAAATCGTCGACGGAACGTTGATACAGCGTGGGTCGGCCGTACCAGAGGGACCCGACAATCGTTAGCGAGAACGGATCCGTTTTCGATGTTTTCTTGAAGTTTTCTCTAACAAAACTATCGAGAATATGTTCCGTTTTCGGTCCGAAAAAGTATTTCCTGCCGCTCAGTTTTTGGCAGCAAAACGTAAGTTCTCGATTCACGTTTTCGAATCCGTTTCCAATACGTTTTCGCTATCGAGAAAGTGTCGAGAACGGATTCGAAAACGTGTTGTAAACGTTTACTTTCGCGATAATTGATAAGAATGTTTTGTTTCATTCCATTTTGTTTCCCAATTTAAAAATTTGTTCTTTTTGTTAGTTTTGTTTCTTTATTGTATTGTATTGTATCGAACATTACGGAACATTGCGCTGTGTCTCCTTCAGAAAATAAACAGCTGTCTTCGCCAAAGCGGCCATAGTCCGGGCAATGGCCACACGCACAATAACCGCACTTAGGGCCGTTTTCTCATGTTGGTGTTTTTGCAAATCTAGGTGGATTTGCTGCATTTGCTTTGCCCATGTTCAATGCTAACCATCTAGATGAATTTCGTAGCAATCTACTTCATCCTCATTGATTTCAAAACCATGTACATGCTATGCAAATTAAGTATTTTTATGTACCCGCGCACATTGAAAAATATTTGAAAACAAAAAAACAACTTCTGATAAAAACAGTAAAGTCTGAATTGTTATTAAGTAAACCAAAAATGGAGAACATTGGATGTGCCTTTAATATACAAGAACACCTGCAGACATTGCTGAAATTACAGATGCACATTCTGATTCCCCTAGTTCATTGCTTAAGCTAAGTTTACACATCCAATTAATTTGGCTAAATTTTGATAAAAATAGCCATGATTAAAGATTTTACAGGATTAAAAACTTAAACTGTGGTTCCATACGCAAATAATTTGATCAAATATAGCCGGAAAGTTACACAAGTTTACACTATAAAGCGCAATTTTCATGAAAATTTGACCAAATTATTTGCCTGTGTGAACAAAGCTTTCGACCCACTGCTTAATCTCCCATCATAGTAACAAGTCGTTCCAAAAAAAAACCTTCTCCTCCTCTGTAAAATTCTTGCTTTAATCATAAAAATTGGCGCGCAATAAAAAAGACCAAACTCAACCGAGTGTAGAGGTGCTGCCAACCTAGTATTGGACCATTTCAGCCCTCCCGGTGTGACCGTGGCGCAAATGCCCGAATTTATAATCAACCTACATGAGACAACCAATTGCACAAAAACCATCTAGTTGCAAAATCTAGATGGATTTCGATTTGAGTAAAAACATGAACATGAGACAACGGCCCTTAGTTAACTGGCCCAATCCATGATTTAGGGCAGTATGTATATAATCGGGAAGACATTGGCTTTGCTGCGTGGTATATTCTTAAATATGGATAGGAAAGCAGTAAGTGTTGCACCTTGACGGCCGATTTTTGGGCCAGATTCAGCTAAATAAAAAGAGAGAAGAGAGACATTTAGATGAAGATTTGGAAAGCCCTGAAAGTACTTACAATATATTAATATACTAGTAATATACTTGGACAACTTTTGCCACAGTTACAGTGTGGCCATTTTGGTATTCGACTGTGTCAACCCACGTATGCAGGAGGTGACCACAGTAATGACCGGCCGAATCCTTTTTCTGAGTTGCCTACTCTTTCTTCATTGAATAGATAAACATATATAATGGAGGCTAAGAATTGACGCAAGCGCTCATGCTCAATGGCAGCCAATTGATTCCCCACCAGCTCGCATTTCCCACGTCTGTAGGCCAGCAATTGGAAGAGCTGAAATAAGGCTGTGCTCTCGGTCCAGACCTCCAACAAAGCACAGCTGGAAAATTCAAAATTTCCTAGCTAGAATTCCCCTTTTTAACCCTAAAAAAAGTGCATGTCGGGCAGAAAAGTATTACCCATAGCATAGCTTGGATACCGATAGGTCTTATTACATACGATTATTTTTCGGGTAGGCAGTATATTTTGGGAGCTTTTGCAGCGAGTGCACTAGTTGTCAAAGTAGGCCTAAGATTGTCAGTTCTTAATACTTTAGACCAGGTGGTGTCCAAACTCACACAATCAAACATTGCGCTTGTGAGAGTTGCCCAAAATGAGCTTACGGCCGCGTAGACATGAGTGAGGAAACAAAATTGAGTTGTTCTTTAAACTCAACAAGTGAACATGTTCATCTTCAATTGTTCATACTTGTTCAGCGAGCCTTGTTCAGTCTATCTTGTTCAGTCTGTCTTGCTCTAAGTTGTTCTAAGAGCTGTTCAGTCTCTTTTGCTCAGAGTGTAGTTCTGTCTGCCTTGCTCTGTGAATTGTTCCGTCTGTCTGTGTGGTATGGCGCTCAGCAAAATTTTGAATTAAGCACTTTTGCTAAGAGCGCGAGAGAGAGAGAGAAAGAGCGGGAGAGTGAGAGTAAACGACGCACACTCACACAAATTAGGTACTTATGTGTGTAGAACCAAAAAAGCCATGCAGAAACAACAAAAACAATAAAGCAATCAATGCTACAGAAACCCAACCCTTTGAAATTCCGTCGGCAAAACAAAAAAAACTCGTGCGCTCACACAACCTTCCGCCATTGACCTAGAACAAGTGAACAAGATCAACTGAACAAACTGAACTGGTGAGCAATTTGAGTGAGTTGACTCACTTTGAAATAAAGAGCAAGCGAACATGTTCAGTGAAATGCACAGCCTTTACCCAACACTAATACAATAAAGAAAGAGAAGAGAAAACACACATTAAGTTGTAGTTGTACTACGTTTAGCCATAAGCCCTGCGGTAAGCCTATACGCGCGGCTATCCCTTTGCAAATGGGTTTGGGCACTCCTGCTTTAGACTTTTACGGAAACTACTTACTTTATTTCGAAATCCAATACAAACTGTACTTCTTAACGAAACTCGGCTAGAATCCTAGGCTTCACATAAAATATGCGTGTACCAAATACTGTCCAAATCGTATTACTTTTTTTGAAAAAACTCGAATTTAAATATATGCCAAACTTGTTGATAAAATAAACCTTACCGAAACATTTACTTATGCGTTTTTTGATTCGTTTCAAAGCATTGTTAAAACTAAAGAAGAATTCCAATTAATCCGCACCGTTGTACAATCGTTTGAAATGTTGTTCTAAAGTTAATAGGCAAACTTTTCCAATTTCACAAAATAAAACCCAAAATATGTTGACAAAATGCAAAAATACTTGTATGTGAAAATTCTGCCAGCATGCATGGTTATGCACCTGATGACTGTGGGAATAAAAACTTTTCCAAGGTGAAAATGCCTCAAATTAGAAAGTCAGGCACATGAAACCGAAAAAAAAAAAAATCACAAATTAAATTATCAACTTGGAAAATTTCATTCGGTGAAAAGGGGTGGCCAAAACGCGGCAGGCATTGATGAAAGTCGGTCGCTCGGCTGTGTGTGTGTGTGTGTGAGGGGGGCACACACCTAGCTCAGCAACGTGCTGAGCCGTGTGATGAATGTGCAAGCGAGCGTAAGCATCTGTTCGTGTGTGTAAGTGTCTCTCAATGTTTGTGTGTGTGTCTAACGAGCAGCGAAATGTATGGCGGCGCTGCAAAGTATGCAATAAAAAATTTTACACTCGAGCACGTTAATTACGCGAAAGGCTGCCAAACACAGCTGAAAGTGATGGGTATCTATTTGAGATTAGGAATGGAAATTTATTTTTAGAAATGCTTTTTTGAATACACAGAAATTAAATTATAGTAAAGTTTTTCAGGAATCAAAACTAAATTTTTCACAATTTTCGATTTACATCAACGCATCCTTAGTTTAAGCGTTTAAGAGAAAAGTTAGTATGGGTAAAAATTTATTTTTTATCCGACCTGAAAGTATAGAAAATATGCGAAATTATTTTGATTTGTAATGTTAGGATGTTGGATCTCTAGCTCCTAGTGTGGGAAAATTTCCGGAACACTTTGTATAGAAAAAACTATTGTTACCTCCGATTGACCTGAAACTAGTTTTGTAAGGAAAGTATGCCTATTAATTTGTTTGATTTCATTTTCCGATGTTGGACAATACGCCCCCGGATTGTGAAAGTTCTCTGAAAATTCTGCAAGAAAATTTCTTTTTTTTCTCAAATTTACTTGAAACTCGGCTTGTAAGGATAGTTCAACATGTGACTTTCCGATGTTGGAAAATCTGCCACCAGGGTGAGAAAACTCCCGGTAAATTTTTTACATGATTTTCCGATGCTGGAATATTTCATATCTCACACCCCATGAGTACGGCTGCTTAGGAGATACACGCATACGCTGTATACACGGTTGCCACACTTGGTATTTTTGAACCAAAAATTGTGGTTTTTTTTTATCTGTTGGTGTACTGGCACTTTTTTATTAGAATTGGCTCTTTTGCTTTGAGCCCGAATATGACGTATAAATTAATAGAGTTCCAAAAATTATGCGAAGTAGCACATGTTATAATTTTGGAATAAACGTGACAAGACGACTGTCCTTAGAAAAAGATATTCCCAAATGTATCTGGAGAGCGTAAGTGAGAGCGAACAGCTAACCCAAATGTATCCAGAGAGCGCAAGTGAGAGCGAGCAGCTGACTAATTTCTTAAATCTAGATATTCTAGTTTACAAAAATGACCAACTTTTGCAACAGAGAAGATATATCGTATATTAACTAATACCATGTATCATATTTTCACTTTTTCGATACAATCGCGCTTTTAAAAGGTATGGACCAAAAACTATTAAACATACATGCAAAATGGTATCCTTTAAGAAAATCGTAGAATTGTTTGGGAATCTACTCTACATATAAAACAGTTTGTCCTGACTGACTGACTGACTGACTGATTCACTGATTGGCAATCAACGCAGAGCGCAAACGGTAAGAGATAGAAGGCTGAAATTTGGACAGGAGTTTCCATTAGTGGTGAAAGTGCGTACTAAGACGGGGTTTTGGAAAATTCCAACCGGAAAAGTCGGAAAAGCGTCGGAAAAGTTTGTATGGGAAAAATTTTGTTTTTCATCCGATTGACTTGAAATTTGGTTTGTAAGCATAGTACGCGAAATAATTCGACACGTGTTTTCCCGATTTTGGAAAATCCGCCCAGGAGGAAAATGGCCGGAAAATTCTGCATGCAAAAAACTATTTTTCATCCGATTGAGTTGAAACTCGGTTTGTAAGGATAGAATACGAAATAAAGTGAAATGGGGATAACGATAACGATAACGATAACGATAACGATAACGATAACGATAACGATAACGATAACGATAACGATAACGATAACGATAACGATAACGTTAACGTTAACGTTAACGATAACGATAACGATAACGATAACGATAACGATAACGATAACGATAACGATAAAGCTAAAGATAGCTATAGCGGTAACGGTAACGGTAATTATTCACTGTACTAATGGCGACGCAGCGAAGCGCGACGGGTTATTTGCTGGTATATTATATTTATATAGTACCATACCATATTATAAAAAGGTTCAAAATTTGGATTCTAAGCATTTTTAAGACCAAATTACCTAAAATCCAGACGTGATGGACCATTTTCGAAAACAGATTCGTGTTCAGCAAACGAAAATCATATCTATACATACATATATCTAATTCTAATCACCACCCACTCTTCAATATACTGGACCTTGTTGTTTAGTGTAATTCTCAAAACCTACATACTCATAGATATAATTTGGAACTTAGTTGCTTGGACTAACAACATATGTATATCAAGTGTATGGGGAAATCCACCATTTTAAAGGTAAGCTGGAGCTGGTTTGGCAAATTCGTGCAAACTCGAATTTGATTCAGTTTCAAAAATAATGCTTTGCAAGGGTCTGTGTACGAGTACCGATCCCCATTATGTGTGGTCAGTTAAATACTTTGAAATATACTGAAGTAACTGATCTTAGAGTGTGTTTTTTGTATGTAAGCAATAAAAATATTGACTATTTAGTTTTTAATTTATACAGAAATCTGTGACAATTAGGAATAAAAGCAAAAGTGTGTTTTCCGTATTTTTAGGAAGCAATTATTACCTTTAAGGGCCGATTTCACAGCTTCTACAAAGCACTAACTATCACATAAACGAACAAGTAATTGCTGCTAAACCAAGACATCTAGGAAAATAATTTTTGTTTTCTTATAAAGTTTATTTAAATGTAGTAATTAGACGAAAATTACAAAATTATTCAAAAGTTGTAAGTATACAAAAAACATTGTTAACCAATAAGTAACAAATATTGGAGTCTTCATTTTGCACCACTTGAATAGGACACTTTATCTAAAAACCATTTAAGAATATTTCAATCCTTTTCAAATCACGACTTTGACTTAAATAAGAAATTACTAACATGTTTTTAAACCAAAAAAGTTTTTAATAGTGTGTTGAGCCTCCTTTTTTCTCCAAAACCTCACACATTCGGTCTGGAAGGGATGCATACAATTTTCCCAAATAATTCAACGATATCGAGCCCCATGCTAATTTGATAGCTGCAATTAGTTCGGGAACGCGAACGCTCGAATATTGCTGACCTGATCCATATACTTCACGTGTTAGCCATCCCCACACATTCTCAATGATATTCAAGTCCGGTGAATAGGGTGGCCAGTTTAATAACTCCACGTTTTGGCTCGCTATACACGATTTAACAATCCGGGCCGTATGTATAGGGGCATTATCATGTTGATAAATCCATTTTGGATTTGCAAAAAGAGTTTGGAAGTGTGGAAAGGCCTCTTTCAATATACCATTATAACACAACGCATTCATGGTGGTTGGAATAAATTTAAGCTCACAGGTGCCATAATGGAACACAGGAAATGGCCCCCCATACCATAATACCTCCAGCACTGCTGTGCAACTTATCAAGATGGTGTGGTTCTTTTCGAAGATCATGAAAATAGTAGCTGTAGCCATCGGGGCCCTCCAAATTAAACTTTTTTCGTCCGAAAAGACAACACGTTGCCACTCCGTAGTCCAGGTGACATGTGCGCGCGCGAAATTAAGGCGTTGTAACTTCCGAGCCGGGTTAAGAGGTGGCTTCTTATTGATTTTTAGTCTCTTCAGGTGTGTAGCATTATTAATAACACGACGCATGGTTATCAAACTTGCTTTAACGTTGCATTTTTCACTTATCTTGGCCAAAGAGTAGTGCGAGTTGGAAGCTTCTCTTAATATAAGTCGCTTGTCCGCGATGATAAGCACACTGTGGGTACGGCCCTTCATGTTTTTACCATAATTAGCCTCATTATTTAAAAAAATTTGTTATAGCGTGACGGCTCCTGTCGACTTTTTTTGCTATTTCGGCAATAGAAAGGCCAGAATCCTTGTAAGCTTGGATTTTTCCTTTCTCCGACTCAGATAATGAAGTGCCACGCCCCATTATAATTTTTTTTAATTTTATATACACTTCAATTAAAGCAAAAAGTTTAAGTAAACCAAAATTTGTGTGCACGTGTCAACGATACCGACCAAATAAAATGCATGTTCTATTCAAGTGGCGCAAAAATTCCATTGAATTTTTGCGAATGCTCACATAAACTGCAAACAACTTTATAACGGTTCTCATTCCAAAACTTGGAATATACCAGAAGAGCGAAGAATTCTTGCACAAAGATAATATGCAAAAAATACCGTTTTTCTACCATTTCGTTTTCGAGTTACGAGCAGTTTTAAAGAGAGCATACGGGGTTTCCTATTCAAGTGGCGAGCAGTGTACATAGCTAAAAACATTAGACAGAAAATTCAGAATCACTCGAGGATATTTGCAGCGGAAATCCATTATATCCCTGGACATATGGCAATAGAGCAAAACGAGATTGTGGACAGAAAGGCAAAGGATGCTCCACAAGATGAATATTTTATGGCAATGAAATGCAGCTTAAAAGATGCAATATGCAATATATATAGAAGTATCAAGGACGACTGGGAAAAAGAATATGCTGACTTTGTAGCACAAAACGCCAGGGGATACTGTGATCTTTTTCCAGCTACGATCAACAAACCTTGGTTCAAGTATAAAAGGTGCAAATACAAACCAAAGGAAATAAAACTAATAAACAGACTGTTAAGTGGAAATGCTTTCTATAATTACACACTAACAAAGATGCATGTGGAAAACGTTAACAGATGCGATACTTGCGATGAATTCGATGACGCTTCGCACATAATCTTTAACTGTGAAAAATATCGCACGACAAGACAACGATTCCCATCGCATACTTTGTACAACAACAGATACACGTTCTTTAAACAGAAAAGCATTGACGCCTACCAAGAAATTTTCGACTTCATAAAGGAAATCAACATAGACTTCCAACAGTTGCCGTGGCGATTTCCACTTATCAAATAAGTGGGCGGCCAAATAATCCTCCATTACTTACGGGTTTTTGGGGTAACATAAACTCACAAAAAAAAAAAAAAAAAAAACGTGTTGGTCGGCCTCACATAACCTCACATAACCTTAACAAGGGCGAATAAATCTCACAATAATGCGTACCTTAAGCTGTATCCCAGACGCGTCACTAATTTCTCCCACCAATACAAAAAAACTTCAGAATGGCTGATTTGCTGGGGCTGCCCGATATATCCAAGGCTGCACGTGTGTTATGCACGTGATAGCAGAGCAGCAATTTAGTTACAACCGTATGGATCGAGGACTGGATGGAAAAGATTTGGCCCTTCTAGCCGACAAGCAAACTTGCGAGTTTTGACAAGTCGCACACTGTGTCGCCTTTTCCCACAAAATACCAAATTGTGGCGCTTACAACACGATCAGTGACGTTAATACTTTCATGACGTAGTCTCGCCGCGCTGCCAGATCGTCTCGTAATGAACCCGGATCTAATTCGCTCACACAAGAAGTCAGTTGGGCAGCAGAGCTTTTAAAATTTAAAAATATGAAATCCAAATGACTTAGAAAATTAACCGTCCTCACAGGTTGACATTTCATGTATAATCTCTGGTATTGTTGTGCCGATCCGCCTGTCCGATGGTTACCCACCCATAACTGGCTGCCGGACGGTTAATGGAGAACGGCCTGGAGAACCCTTAGCAGACTGCCTTGATGGTTGACTATATATTTGTATGAGCGTCTGGGAGTACTGTGCAGAACGGGTCACCGGATGCTTTGCTTTCGGCAGCACCAGGCACAAAAAAAAAAATTCAGGGTTATAAGTTACTAACTGAAGTTCAACACGAAGTCTATCCTCTACTTTTTATCTAATTGCAAACTGCTTTGCAGGGGGGCAGGTATGTTTAGGTCTACAAACTATTTATTATTTAAGCTTGTTCCAATTCCATTTTAAGAACGATCTAAAATATAATCGTTCAATTTGGGAAAAATTTCCCCGAGGTGGAGAAAATGCGTTCCAATCGATTTTGTGTAAAATTGAAATTGTAAATTTAAGAATAAATTTTCTAATTTGGGAAAATCCACCGGAAAGGTCTACCAAAATTTGACTTTTTTCTTTCTTATATTCAAATTTAAGAAATAAAATTCATAAAAAAATTCATTTCAGTGTAAAGGCCTCTACTCCAATTTGTTAATTAATATCTTTGCCATTTTACTATATTTTTGCTTAACCAACATTTCTTTAACAAGAAGAAATTTTTCGTACAATTTTTTATGGCACACACATGTAAGTGGCCCACCCCGTTTTTTTTTGGTTTTTTATTTCGTGTGCTCCCTAGAGAGTATAAAACACAACAAGTGTGTCGAGTGCTGAGCAAATATTTGAAGAGTAATATTGAAAAAGAAACTTCTACCTCGAACCCGGCCTCTCTGACCCACTACACATCTCGTTGCCATCATTTTTGCCTGCACAAAAAATTAGCTTAAATCAACAAAAAAAAAAAACAAACACACAACGAACGCACTTTTGTGCATGGCGCAAACATAGTCTCAAGGCCTACAAAGTTGCAAAAAAAAAAATATATATTACCCATACGCACCGTTGGCCAAAAGCGCAAGCCAAGCGTTTAAAGAGAGAATGCAACGAAAACGAAAAGGAAAACTTTTCTGCAGTTTTTCTTGTGACGCAATAAAAATGAAAGGCTGTGGGCCAAATTGTTGTTGTTTATATATATATTTTTTTGGTTTATTTTATGCCACACACGAACACACACGAACACACACTTATACACTGTCACTCTCCACACTGCTTCCTGCTGCCTTATTAAATTTTCAAACACATGCTAAACTTAACCCGAGGATGTGCTTAACCTTCGCTCTGTTTTGATTGAGTGGCTCAAAGTGTTTGTTTATGAGTCCCTTCCTTTCTCTCTTTGTCTGTGTGTGTGTGTATGTTTGTGTGTGTGTGTGTGCGTGAGTTTTTCTTGTTTTTTCCTTATTATTCTTCTTCACGTTTGCTTCTACACAATTAAGCAGACACTGCAGTTTTATTTGTTGTTTTTTGTTTCATAGTTTTGCACTTTTCAACTAAAGAAATACAAAAATTGCAAGACCATTTTGCCGTATGGATAAACTCTGCCTTCCGTTTCCGCTGCGCCATTGTGCAGGCAGTTTTGTGTCTCCAATTTTTTAAAGTTGCCAACTTTTGTCAGCCATTGTGACTGTTCGTGTAGTGCAGATATTGTGGAAATTCATTTCAGCTCACTCGTTGGGCGCCAGAAGGCAGAAATTTCTACTTTGTTATGAAAATTTGTTTCTGCCCGGCTACTGCTGATTTATTTACAAATGTCAAGCATATTTTGCTCTATGTTTAACTATAAATATTAGGCTGATATATGAAAATATGAATATACTCATCATAATATCTGAAATGAACTTCAAAAATGTTTAAAATATTTCAAATATTTATATAAACATCTGGCTGATAACTCATAAGTTGGGTATCCAAAGCCTTTTCTGATATTTGGGTGCACTATTTCTTTATAATTATAAACTTTGCTGATATATTTAAAGTGAAATAAGTTCGTCAGGCAATCTAAAAAGAGTTTTAAAAAATATTACATTAATAAGCCCTTTCGTTGGGCGCCAAATACTAATGCTGATATACCATATCATATATAAATTCATTTTCAAAATCTTAATAAACTTTTAAATCATTTAAGTCTTCAACTTTATATAAACTTCTGGCTGATACCCTGTCAGAATCAACCCTCTTTTTATCCCTGAGGATGCCTAACATCCAACTCTTGAGGTAGCCTTGGAGATTTCAACATCTTAAGTGACTGCATCTGAGCTTGAGCCTAGATCATGACGCCTTTTCCGTAAAGCCAATTTTGTTGAGCTAAATCAACACCTTTCGCAGGTTGATTGGTCCTTTTAGGCTATTCTGATGCTAGTCCAGCCGTCATAATTGACTTGTTTTACCGCTCGCTTAATTCTGCATTTGACTTATACGTGCCTTGTTTCTCATTATCGGTAGCATTTCGTAAGCCACACTGGTTTACTCGCAGATTATCTAATCTCAAAAATGTGAAAAACAGACTACATAAAATCATTCGGATCATTCCCGATACGTTCCCGCTCAGTTGGACTTTCTTATTCACAATTCTGAATTTTATTCTCAACTTTACTCAACTACTCAACTATTCATTTGTCAACTCTAAACGTAAAACTTCTCATTTTCCTCCCTCGCTTCGGTATAATACCACCACTGCATGCAACGATGCTGACATTTCCAACTTATTTGCTGATTTTTTTCACAACCAACCTACTCTTTTTCTTCTTATAAAACTTCAACTCATTACCCTTACTGTATTCCGCGTTCGGATGGCATTTTCATGCCAGTTGTTAATGAAAACAATGTGTTGGAAAATCTTAAACTTGTAAAAACTTCCTTCTCTTCTGGTCCGGACGAAGTTCCTAGCTGTGTTCTCAAGAATTGTGCAAATGCTTTATGCAAGCCTCTTTCCAAAATTTTTGAATTATCTCTACACCACAGCTTTTTTCCTGATATCTGGAAGGAATCCTTCATTTTACCACTTCATAAAAAAGGAAGTAGAACTGATATTCAGAATTATAGTGTGATAGCAAAACTTTGTGCCATACCCAAACTTTTTTTTAACTTCTCAGTTGCAGCACCAGTGTTGCTCTCTTATGTCTCCATCACAGCACGGGCTTATGAAGCGCCGTTTTACATCAACAAATCTTTTCGAGTTTACTTCCATAATAAGGGACGGATTCCAGCAGAAAAATCAGTCAGATGTCATCTTCACAGATTTTAGCAAGGCATTTGATTCAGTTAATCACCTTTTGCTTTTAAAGAAATTATCACTTTCACCAACTGGATTTCAATGTACTTGGCAAACCGCACACAGAAAGTCTTATTTAACAACACACTATCCAAGTGTGTTTACGTCACTTCCGGAGATCCTCAAGGGAGTCACCTAGGACCGTTGCTTTTTGGATTATTCATAAACGACATTCCTTCTGTCATTGTCAATTCTCATGTGTTGATGTATGCAGACGATGTTAAAATTTGTATGCAGCTCACAGACCCCGATTCACATTGTGTTCGAACTTGAACATGATATTCAACTCGGCCCACACGTAGTGTTAATCTCATATTTAAATATGTAGCCTAGGTGGCCATGTGTGTCATAAACATGTCACCTTATGTAATATTAATAGCCGCAGTGACGAGGATCAGCCCAGCAGACAAACCACTTGAAAGGGTCATCCGCACTTAATATGCTTCGTGGGAAGCAATGTGTAGTCCTTTTACGAATGCATTTCTATATTTATACACACGCAGCTATCTTACAAATACTGCCTTAGTTAAGTTAGAAGATAAGGGATGATAAATTCTAAATAAAAGGAACCTCGCTCAGACTGAGTAGGTCAGTACAATTGAAACCTGCAACAAGCGTGCTCATTAAAAGTGTATAAGTACATACACATTGTTTGTTGCAAAATGACATTAACCACCTTCAATCTTGGTGCATTTACAATTTGCTGTACCTTAACCACTCTAAATGTAGTGTTATGTCTTTCTACCTAACCTAAGTATTCCCTTGGCCGGCACTACATCGAGCGCGTACATGCGGTAACAGACCTTCACGTATTATTCAGCCATAATATGAACTTTTCAGATCACATTGGGATTATCGTTAGCAAAGCCAAAGGGGTGTTCGCATTTGTTAAACGTTGGTCTAAGGAGTTTGATGACTCAAACACCACTAAGCTTCTTTACGTCTCACTTGTCCGACCTATTCTTAAGTACTACTCATGGGTCATTCTTTTATAAACTATATTTGAAAAGCTTGGTAAATATATAGGTTCAGTCACATAGCTTTAAAACTAACAACGTGGCAAAGCTTTATTTAAGGGCATATTTTTATTTGTTTATAACTTCAAAAATTCATATCTTTTAAACTATAAAAGTCTCCATCTTTTTGAAAACACCATAATTTAAGGTTTGTTTAGGGCAATAAAATGTATCTTCTTAGAAGTTATATCATGGTGGTTAACACTGAGAAAAAATTATATATAATATTTAGCAACAATTACTTAATATTATTAAATAAATTAAAAAGTTATTAAATTATTATTTTAATATAGATACATTAAAATACTATTCAGCAATATTAACACAAGACCTGTCTGATAAACCAATCCTGAGAAATCAAGTTGTTAAAAAACCCTTTTTTTCATATTTCCATTTTTGACGATTTTTGATATTGTTTATAAAATTAACAAAAAATTGTTTTGCAAAACCGTAAATTACGTTTTGGTGAGCATGTCGAGATCTAATTTCGGATTTTTTTTTCATTGGAATCAAAAATGGTGAGTTTTTTAACTGTTCGGTTTATAAAAGAATGACCCTAATGAACCAGGGCCTTATTGAGTCGGTGCAGAAGCAATTTCTCCTATTCGCCTTACGTGGGATAAACTGGGAACAACACCGTCGCCTGCCGTCGTATGTGGACAGACTACGTCTATTAAGCCTTCCGTCTCTGCAAGATCGTAGAAACTGGCATGGAGTTATGTTCCTTCATAAGCTAATGAATGGCCTTATTGATTCTGGTTTTCTTTTGAGCCATATTAATTGTGTTCAATCCTAGCTAGATCTACACGACAGTTACGATCAATTTTCTTAAATATAAGTAGGTCTAATTTCGAATCTCACGCACGTTGTATAACGATTTATACCATTTGTTAAATTCTGAGGGTTCGATGTGGGAAAATGTTTCTAATATTTTGACATACTTATCTTCCCAGTGATTGTAAATTCTTTTAGCTGAAATGCTAATTCTGATATATTATATATGATCAGCAGTAAGCTTGTCTCACATATATTTGGCTGCTGCTCTCTCGTTTGGAGCCAAAAGCAAAAGCTGGTTGAATTATTGAGCTTACTTACGTAGAATAACTATAACGACTGACTGGCTGACTGAATTTTTCAGAGATCATCAATTCTTAATAGCTACTATAAATAACCCTGTGTTTCTGGCCGCCAAAAGCTAAGCTATATGATACTTTCTTTAGGGATACTTTCGTATAATAACACATCTTATTTTATATGAAAACTTAAACTTAAACAATAGTTTACATTTCAGAGAAAAATATTTCAAAAACCGACCTTCAAGGGCGGGGTAAAACTTTATTTGACAGAAACTCTTACTCTAAAGACTTTATATTTTTTGCAGCACTTGTTTTCTCGACTTTGAGAAAACCATTCTCAAGGTCGGTAAAGTGAAATCAGAACGTTTTTCTATATTTCAAATGAAGGTTTGTTTGAATTAATAAATATTTTGATTTTTACGTTCCAGAAACGAATCTCTCAGAAACGGTACGGTTCAGGCTTATTGGGTCTCTTGAATCAGACCATGAACCGAACTTTATAAATTCCTGATCCCGAACTAGACCTGAAGAAGAACTTCTGTCATCTTCTTTAAGATTGAAAAAGCTTACTAATGATAGAACCCAGAGGTTTTTGAAACAGTACTTTAAATGCAAACATAAACAAACATGAGCAAACATAACTTTAGCAACAAAATCACGTTTAAAATAAAGTATTTGATACGTGCCTTATTTAGTAAAGCTATGCGAATGTTATAATGATACGGCATATTTTGTCTTATGACTTTGAGAAGAATTGAACTGAAGCCATAAAAGTTGTGTTAAAGTTAGAGAATTCAATCGACAGTACCCGAAAAAAATCGATGCTAAATTTTCAAAGATTTAATAAGTTGTTAAGTTATTTAACAACACGTAACATAAATACGGGGTACTACCATTCTGCTTTTCCTGGTAAAAGAGCTTGATATGCATGTCCTTAGCCTCATACAAGCTAGTCACAAGGAATGAAACCCTTCCGGTTTGAGCTGTAGCTAGAGTCACGTGGCCCACGTTTAATCTGAAACGAAGCAATAGTCTTTTACGCCAAAGTAGAGATAATATCTCAGTTCTGGTCGGGGCCTTAACGGGTCACTGCCTCATCGGCAGGCATGCAGCACGCTGCAAGTGTGAGGAAGAAGAGGAGACATTACTACATCTTCTTTTGCCGCTGCCCAGCTCTTAGTAGAAGGAGACTCAGAACACATGGTCACGCCTTTCTATTCAGCCTCTCGGAAGTGTCCGTGATAGAGATTCCGTCTTTACTGAACTCTTCAGTAGGGAGAAACCCCACTGGCTTAAATAGGGTATTGCAATGGGCCTATCTTGGTCTAAGTTTAGGGACAGTCTTACTGTCCCTAGCCATCTCAACCTAAACTAACCTAACCAAGATATCATCAGCTTAGTGCCAACAAAACACAATTTGCGGGAAAGTTTACTTTCATTTGAAGAGAAATGTAGCTGGAGGCCATCGTATAGCCCATATATGGCCCCTTCCGACTACAATTTGGTTTCGATCGCATTAAAAGAAGCATCGTTTTTTCGAGATGGTATCCAAAAGTAGCCAGAAATATGGGAATAAATAGTGGCTAGCGATGGGCCATACTTTGGAAAATGAATTTGGCACACATTTTTAACAATAACGCGTCAAACTTGAAACAAATTCTTTAACACTTTTTTGTACAGTTAATCAGAAATCAACACAATGCCTAAAGATGCCACTAATACACAGAGGAAAAATCCCTGTAGTATTATCAAATGTTTTCAGAACATGAATGAAGAAAGTTCCACCTCAATTGTTCTTGAAGTGAGAACACTGTACTACAAATAAGCAAACTCGATCTAACACTGTTTTGGGCAACGTTAGTGCTTATATATAGTTCAATTATATCGAATATTTCCCTCAAAAACAAATAAATGTTTATAAATTTCTGCTTGACAGTGGACTCGGACCCACGTTCTCACCATCTGCACCAACGAACTTTTTGCATGATGAGTGCTGATTTGTGGTCGACATTGGCCTGCGTTAATACTTTGAAGTTTGTGTTCAGTCCGAGTTAAGAATCATGATACTATATTCTATATCAGGCCTCGAATATAGATGCCAAAATTTTGGGAAATTCTTAACTTAATCCTAGCACATATCATACTTTTGCGAATTAGTGTGCACTTGGGAAGTCGCCTTGTGATGGTTAGCCGAGCGGTATAACTAATTTTTGTTAGGTGATGGGGGCTAAATCAACCGCCGTTTGGCCAGCGCACGCAGCGCGTAGGAGATAGATAAGCAGGAGATATGAAACCAAGCTTATCCCATGGAAGACTGTCTGCCAATCAATTCAGTTAACAAATCAGACAGATCTTTTATTCGCACGTGTGTTTTCAAACCTATTATCTTGGCTTACACTCAGAAAATTATTTTTTCGCCCTTCAATTTAGGACAAATTTCTGAATTTAAAAAAAAATTTTTAAATAGTAATTTAAATAGTTAAGTAAAGCTATTGATGAATTTTTTAAAAAATATTTTTCAAAAATTTCGGTTTAATCACCTCAGGACGGATTTTATTGAGCAATTTCAAATTATCAGTACGAATGGGTCCTTTTAGTGTGAGTTAATTTTGGAGTTTTGGTATAAATTTGTGTGTCGGTCTACAAGGACCACTTATTTGTCCAGTCATTTTATAAGTTTGTTTGAAAAGCTTGTACACTTGCTGCTGAGCTGCTGCTGCCTCTTTTAGTTAGTATATGCAGCTGAATAGAAGCTGACGGAAGACTGAATAAGGAACAGCTTAATGTTGATATTCTTAATAAAATTAAAGTAAAATCATTGAATAAAAACTATAAAAAAAACCTTTGCAATTTTAAAAAGTGCTCAAAATTGTTATGTAGTTAAAGCCCTGATTAGCTTTAGAAATTTTCCCTACTTAGCTATTCTTTGCCACCTTTTGTCTGTAATACTAACTCCGCTACGGCTCAAAATGGAACAATAATTTAATTCTAAATTCAATTATTGCAGACCCAACATCAAATATCAATACTCGGCTTTGGACAGCGGCAATGGGATTGTGGAGCGTAGTCCCAGGGAGCGAGCACAGCGCGAACGCGCCTTAAATGCCACCCAAGAGTGGATACAGAGCGCTAATGGACGTTATGAGGTGATTGCTCATCTAGATGAGATAGGATCGAGGCATGGCAAAAACTGGTTTCTGGTCACAGATGCATCGGTGAGTAGAGCTCATTAGAAATTTTGATATCAAAACTTAATTTTTATTTATATTTTTAAAGGTACGCACAGATCGTCTGCTGACTTTGCTACCACTGCCACCCGATTGTGTGGCCTTTGAGGATTTGTCGCCTAGTGAAAGTGCCCGGGAGATACTTATGGAGCTGCTGGGTTCATTGCATCATCCTTATATTTATCCGGTATTGGATTTGGGATTTTTGCGTAATAGTTCGCATAACTATGCCTGTCTGGTAACGCCCTTCAACTCGCGCGGTAGTCTCAAGGATCTCATATATAAGGTAAGTTTTACACACGGTTTACTATTTACAATATCTCTATTTTCTTCTTCCCTATTTCCAGGCACAGTGGAACGAACCCTGGGCCCGAAAATACACACGCAAACCAAATGGTTTGCCAGTGAGTCAAGTTCAACGTCTGGGACGACAAATTCTAGAGGCTTTGCTCTTCCTCAAAGAGCGTGGTTTTCCCCTACATGGTCATCTGCACAGCGGCAATGTCATTCTACAGAATGGTGCTGCCAGGTGAGTAACTTAAATTTAATTCAAATTAAATCGCTTCTTCCTTCATTTATCTTACATGCGCATATGTAAATGTTAAATTAAAAGCCATTCAACAAAATTGTTATCCATTTTTAGGCATTTTAAATGCATTCATAATGGAAACAGGACAGAGCCCAACATGCCCTTTTGTACATCTCCTCCACACAACTCTCCTCTCCCTCTCAGGGGTAACATCGAATGTTTGTTACAAAAATAAAGCTTCGGCTTTTTGGCCCATTTATAAATAAATGTTGCATTGTGGACATAACAGTAAAGCTGCACACAAAATGAAATTCCCTCCATATAGCTAAAAGTCGATTAAATTTTAAAATTTGCCAAAATATACGCAGGTCGAGTGTAGTGCATGACCCAGTTTAGCTTCAAAGCTGATTTTCATATAAATTGGACATACATGCGCGAAGGTTTTTAGAAACTTTCATAAAGCCTAGTACTGAGGGCGTTCGAATTTTCCTTAACAGAAATTAGCTAGATATTCCTTATGTGGAATGAAAAAGGCAGTGTGGCCAGATAACCTAAAAAAAATAAAATGGGCAGCTGATTTGTACTTTGACCTAACTAAAATATTTAAATTAACTGATGCCCAATACACAACATGGCGGATGTTGCAATTTCAGCTATTATAATGAATAAATAGAATAGAATAGAACGAATAGAACTAACCAAAATTGTAGCATCCTACTGCGCACAGGACCTAAAGAAGACGCTTCGTCTGCAGACAGCCCATCATCACACACAACAGTCGACCCAGTCCCAAACATGTGCGGAATACAATTAGAAATTTTGTCAACTCAGAGATCCGGTCTGTAACTTGGCAAAATGATGCTGCTGGTGTTACCAATATTCTAATTTTTATTTCACTTTTTATAATATTCTTATAATTTAAATTTATAATATTATACTATTAATTATTTTGATTATTTTATTGTTAATTTTTCTTTGTGAGCCTCTACTGAGTCAAAAAGGAAAATTGTAATTTGCACCTTCATCATAGTGGCCACCAGTGGCGTATGCGGTGGACTTCGCTCGTTCCATTCTTAAGCATTTGACTTTAATTCAATTAAAATGACTTCAAAGAAAAGAAAAAGTCATGATTTGACGTACTATTTTTCTAAAGAACAGAAGAAAAGTGATACAAATGAAATTGAAGGTACAAATGTGTCATTGATTGTAAACGCAAATGTAGCAGGTGAAGTGGCAAGTGAAGTTGCCATATTTTTTGAAGATGCTGATTCTAAACAAGACATAGTGTGTTTTGTCAATCAAATCATCCCAGATGGCAAAAGGCACCAATGGTTTATGCAACGCATTCAGGTTCCACCAGTCTCATTTAAATTTCCGGAAAGTGAAAATGGAAACTTGCGTTTTAATCGCAATTGGCTGTCTCGTTGGCCATGGCTAACTTACTCAATGTCTACGGATGGTGCCTTTTGTGCCGTTTGCGTCTTTTTTGGTACTTCAGCAATGCATAAAAAGCTGGTTTAAGAACCATTTAAAAACTGGAAGGATGCGGTCGAGATGTTCAATAAGCATCATATAACACCCATCCATCAATCCGCTGTATTGCGGCAAGTATCACGAAACGAAGTTGAAAATCTACGTGTTGACTCAATCAAAGCGCAAATAAACACTACATTTTCGGAGCAAGTGCGTCAGAATAGAGCTAGCCTACGATCTATTATTGAAACCGTGATCTTCCTGGGTCGCCAAGGACTTGCTTTACGTGGCCATGCTGAGCAAAATGACATTCTGGAGCAGTCGGTCGAAAATGACGGAAATTTTCGCGCGCTGCTGCGATATCGAGCAGACGCTGGTGATAACAAATTGAAGCAGCATTTAGAGACTGGGCCAAGAAACGCCAAATATGTAAGTCCTCTAATCCAAAACGAGATAATTAATGCATGTAATCGAGTTATTACGACTCACATTGTTGAGGCAATCAACTCCTCAAATGCATTTTCAGTGCTCGCAGATGAGACAACGGATATCGCAAATGTAGAGCAATTTTCATTATGCTTTAGATATTATGATGTCAAACAAAAACATATACGAGAAGACTTCCTTTGCTTTGTGCCTGTCATTGACGTTACTGGAAAAGCTTTGGCAAAGAATTATCAACACGATGAAACATCTAAATATCGAAACTCAAAAGATGGTTGGCCAAGGATATGACGGCGCTGCTGCAATGAGTGGACGTTTTAAAGGAGCTCAAAAATATGTTCGAAATGTGCTCAAACATGCTATATATGTCCATTGTGCTGCACATTCATTAAACTTGGCCATTTCTGATGCTTGCAGTATTCCATCTATTCGCAACTGCATGGGATCACTAAGTAGTATATGCTCATTTTTTAATACTCCAAAGCGGCAATCAGTCTTAACAAAAAACATTGATCTTTTGGAAACGACTTCTTCAGCGACAAAATTGAAGAAGCTGTGTCCAACCTGGTGGGTTCAGCGTCACGAGTCTGTACTGGTGTTTCTGGAACTTCAGACAGCAGTTATTGTTTCTCTAGGCGAAATTGCAGAATGGGATGACAATACGAGTGCATCGTTGGCACATCAATTGGGTACATTAATTAAAACCCCAGAGTTTCAGTGTGCAATTAGAAGCATAGCAGCCATATTCGCAGTCACATTGCCACTTAGCCGACTTCTTCAAACTGAATCAGCTCCAGGTCCGCTGCGATGAAATATACAAAGACCGTTACAGCCGAACTGGAAGATATGCGAAAAAATGCTGAAACTGTGTTTGAAAACATATTTTCTGAGGTTTCAGCGTTCTGCAAGGAAAATTGCATTTCTATTGTGATTCCTAGACGCTTATCAGGACTGATAAAAGGTAGCTCCGACCAGTCAAAGTCCAATGCATCAGCAAAGATGCATTTTTGGGTTGCAATATTTCTGCCATTTTTGGATTCTGCACTGTCACAAATTAAACACAGGCTATCTAACCATAAATCAGTGTTCCTTGGCTTTAGCTGCATTCAAAAATATGGTCAAAATTGGAGCTCGGAGGATGACAGCAATGCAAAAACAATTTTGGAACGCTACTTTACATTTGTTACCTGCTCAACTGCTGAGGGAATTCCCGAAATAAAACTTTGGAGACGACACATGGCCAACGCTTTGTATCCAAAAACCCTGAAAGAAGCAATGCAGAAAACTGACGCGGTAGTGTTCCCAAATGTTTATATTCTGCTGCAAATATTCATGGCATTGCCAATTACAACATCGGGCATCCGAAAGATCTTTTTCTTCTTTGAAGATTTTAAAAACATATTTGCGGAATTCGATGGGAGAAACCCGCTTTAATGGACTGGCCCTTTTATATATTCATCGTGACATTAAGGTCAGCGCTGATGACATACTGAACATCCTCGGTATGGAGCAACGGAGATTGGAGATTGCTATTAAATAAGTATATGTAACTTTAATCAAAAATTTAATAAGAAGTAAAAAAAAATAAAAAAAAAAAATGTGCTCAGAATTGATGTGGTTATCAATTTGGGATAGGTTCAAAAACATCGGAGCTGTAGGGTTGCAGAGTCAAAATTTCGAAAATCGCCCAATTTTTGCATTTGTGTTTTAGTTATGACAGAAAAAAAATTCATCCAAATCGGTTGATTCCGAGAAATTTGGGTTAAGGTGCGTCAAGGCATACACATGCTCTCCTCATTGAGCTGGATTGATATTGCAGAGCTGGTGACCGAAAAGACTTATTAGTTACATATTAGGCAGGCAAAGGCCTATCAACACATTCGCTGAATCTTTCTTGCTCCAGCTCAACGCCTCCCGCACTGCCGCTTTTTTTTTGGCTTTACCGCGGTAGTAAAGGAGACTCTCTCAAAGTTAGATCCAAGCGCCTTTACACTCGTCCGCTGAAAAGAAAGAAAGGAATTTAATTTTACCTTCAAGAACAATACTGTCAGCTGCACTGATACCAAAGAGTAGGAGCCAGCCACACCAAGTAATACTCACCTGCTTTTCCCAACTGGACACCAACCGCTTCCCAAGCACTTTTTATACCCTTGCAAAGGGTATTATAATTTTGCCCAGAAGTTTGCAACGCATAGAAATATTCATTTCCGACCCCATAAACTATATATATTCTTGATCATGGCGACGAGCTGAGTCGATTGATCTTTGTCCGTCTGTCTGTCTGTCCGTCTGTCTGTCCGTCTGTTTCTACGCAAACTAGTCTCTCAGTTTTAAAGCTATCGAGCTGAAATTTTGCGCAGAGTCTTCTTTTTACTGCACGCTGCTAATATGTCGGAACGGACCGGATCGGATGACTATATCTTATAGTTGCCGTAGGAACCATCGGTCGAAAAATGGGTCTTAGTGAGAAAAACTTTTTTGTTTTCAATGTTAGCGTCCTTAAATTCAGTCATTATTAATATTATATGCTTTCAAACAGATTTGCAAATTTTGGTCAAGATCAGATGACTATATCTTATAGCTGTCATAGGAACCATCGGTCGGAAAATGGGTCTTAGTGAGAAAAACTTTTTTGTTTTCACTGTTAGCGTCCTCAAGCTCGGCTATTATTAATATTATATGCTTTTAAACAGATTTGCAAATTTGGGTCAAAATCGGATGACTATATCTTATAGCTGCCATAGGACCGATCGGTCGGAAAATGGGTCTTTGTGAAAAAAAACTTTTTTGTTTTCAAGTAAATCGTTCGTAAGGTCGGTGATTATTAATATTAAACGCTTTCAAACTAATTTGAAAAAGTTGATCGACATCGGGTGACTATATCTTATGGTTGCCATAGGAACGATCGGTCGAAAATGGTTCTGAGTAAGAAATTATTTTTGTTTTTAATGTTAACGTTCTTAAACTCACTGACTACGAATTCTATATGCTTTCAACTATATACGAAAAATTTGGTCGAAATCGGATGACTATATCTTACGGTTGCCATAGGGCCGATCGGTCGGAAAATGAGTCTTAGTGAGAAAAACTTTTTTCAGACGTTTATCTGTCGGAAAAAAGGATTTAGTTACAAAATTTTTAGATTTTTATGTAAGCGTTCTTAAACTGTGACATTAGCATTTGCAAGGGTATAAAAACTTCGGCACAGACGAAGTTAGCTTGGCCTTCTCGTTTTTTATATGGGATTTGACAGCTGAAGGAAAATTCGAACGCCCTCAGTTCTAGGCTTAAGACAAAGCAGGAAATAATATTTAATATATTTTAGTAAGCTAGCTTACTAATATTATAAATGTGAAAGAGTGTATGATTGTATGATGAATTCGGATGAAATTTGACACACAGATAGTTGATATAGCTGTTGTTACATGGCCTGATTTCTCAGCTGAGTTTTCGACAGACCTGCTGATCAACACAGTTTAGTATTTACACATGCCTGAGAAGTTCAGATGTGTCAGTTTCAGAATCATTACTTAATTGAAATCATCTGGATCATATGTTGTCATTGTGATGTTAACGATTGCACTTTGGGCGAAATGACAATTTTTCTGGCATAAAGTCAAAAAATCGATGGTACTAATTTCGAAAAGTGACTTTAATTATTAAAAGTAAATACTTCAGTTAGATTGAAAAACTATTTTGGCAACTCTTCTCTTGTGGCAGCTCTCTGAAGTCCGCTGATTTATAAAAATACGTGCTTGTCTACCACCAGTAACCAGTTCATTGTATTTACAAAGTAAATAAATAGGCAAAGCTTCAAGCAAAAAAATTAAGTTTAATATGGAAAACGAAGCTGACGGTATGTAAAATTGATATCTGCTGTGATAAGAAACGAAATGTTTGTTTTGTTGTTGTTGTCAATTGTTTTGTTTATTGTGTTTTTAGCAGAAAAATAACAAATGTAATTGTGTTCCGTGGAGTAATACTTTTGCTGCGCATATAGGCGCAAGCAACTAAAAATGGCAAGTTATTTGTTAAAGCCCCTGGTATATAGTGTTGTTAATCTTTTTTGCGCATTTTTGCGCTTTATCGAATAATTTGCATTTTCAGTGACATATGAGTTTTCGCACGAAACTCTGATCGATATTTGGGACAGAAACAATCGAAATGCAGATGCATAACTGAATACATTAAAGCAGAGATCAACAAAAACGATTTAAATCAAAAAAATATAGATCAAGTTAAAGCCAAAGTTAAAGGTTTTATCTCTCATATAAATCGATATTTGCCAAAATGCCAAAGACATCTGTCAAGATTTAAGACCAAGCACTCAGAATGGCTTTTAGAAATTTTGGAAGTGGAAATTGATCATGAAAATACCGCAAGATCATCATCAAGCTATACTGAGGCAGGGCCACGATTGAAAAGAAAATTGGCTTCCGAACTTGCCGTACAGACTAATTTCTCAACGCCATTACTTTTACATGCAGCCTCTGCCTCTGCTAAAAAAAAGAAAGGATATTGAAGTTTCCGGAATTTTGAAACAAGCTATGACAGAGCAAAAATCAGAAAGTCTTCAGTTAGAAAAGCGGAGTGGACATAATATATTTCCTTTACGAATACTGAAGCATTAGCTTTCTTATTGGAGAGTGGACTTACAAAACAACAATACATAAACATAAAGCAGTTGGATATGATGAGCTAAGGACGGCAAAATTATTAAATTAGCATTACAGAAACTGTGGCCAAAGTATCATTACAAAATTTGTTGAGCCATACAGCCGAAAGGATTTTAAATATGCAAAAGGAAGTTTTAGAACAAATGAAAAATATTAGTTCTTGCACACTTATTATTAGCTATGGATTTGACGGGTCAACCAAAAGTTTAATTCAGATGTGCCTATTTCCCTTGACCAATCGCTCTTTGTCACTACTCTTATACCTTTAAGGCTAGTGGACTCATTTCAACGTATCATATGGATAAACAGAGCTCCGCAATCAGTAAGGTTTTGCAGACCTCTAAAAATTGAATACACAAAAGAGAGTTATGCCAAAATTTTAGCCGAAAAGGAAAGTTTGGATTTGCAAGTAGCGAGCTTGGAAAAGTTTTTATTTAAAAATTCAAATATTTCGGTAAGTTTTGAGACACATATGACATTAATTGACGGAAAAGTTTTAAATGTCATAACTGAAACAAAATCAAGTCAATGTTGTCCAATATGTGCTGCCAATCCCAAGAAGCTTCTGGAAACCACAAATTTTAGTTCTGAAATTTTCAGACCTCAGCCTGATGCTCTAAAATACGGTGTGAGTCCTCTCCATGCCTGGATACGATTTTTGGAATTTATATTAAACATATCTTATCGAATTGATATTAAAAAGTGGAACATGACAACACTCGAAAAAAGGAAATTCAACAAAAGATATGGAAAGAAATGGGCTTACACATTAGCGTGCCGAAACAGAATGGTAGCGGCAATAGTAATGACGGAAACACCGCTAGGAGAGTCTTTGCAAATACTAAGCTTTTTGCATCAATAACATCATTTGACAATTTAATTTTGGATAAATTTCACTTTATATTGATAGCAATATCGTGCGAATACTCCATCAACACTGAAAAATTTCGAAATCTTTGCAGTCAAACGTTTTCGTTATATATGAAAACGTATCCGTGGTACCCAATGTCACCAACTGTCCATAAGATATTGGTTCACGGTTCTGATATAATCTACTTGTGCTTGCTTCCTGTTGGATGTCTAGGTGAAAATGCCTTAGAAGCCCGCAACAAACTCTACAAACTAGACAGACGTTCTCACGCCAGGAAAAATTCCAGATTAAATAATCTTTCAGACGTTTTCCATAGAGCTATGGACTCCTCCGATCCTTTGCTGTCAAGTTTGCGTTTAAGTGAGAGACAAAAGCTGATCAGAAAGAAACCCCTACCAAAAGAAGTAATAAGTAATAATAATCCTAAATTCTGGGATGTAATAGAATTATGCGGTGCAGCCGAAAATTTTATCGCATTTTTTTCCTCAACCAAAGTTTATAAAAAAATTGGCTTCAAAGGTCCGAAAGCAAAAATTATTTCGAGGTCGGACCAAGTTTTCTGGTTTTATCGCAAATGGTTATCGAATTTAGTATTTTACTCCAAATTAACTTTCTTTGTAATATGCTGGCAGAGGTTTGTACTTGATGCTGATATAATTCGACGAATTGGTAGACATTTTTTAGTCATTCTAATAGATTTGATTTGCCAGTTCGATCTCTGGGTCAAAGATGCTTTAAGTTTATAAAGAGTACTTGAGATTTTCCTGCTAATTTTGCGTCTTTATGACCTAAGAAATTGGTATTTGACTAGTATAGTCCCCTTCATGGATCGCGAACTATATAGAATTTATGTGAATATATAATTTGGCGGTCGATTATGATTCTGACATACTAAATTTTATATGCAGCGTCTGTCTTCGTTCGTCTCTCGTCTTCTTTATCTCCTACTCTCGGTAGAGTCATTCAATTTTATTTACAATGCGAACATCGTCTCTCAAAATACTTATCAATATCTTTGTACAAATTCGCGGCTATTTTCAAATAATTTCAGTCATTTATTTTCTAACTGCTTATCTATTTTATACTTCACACTTTGAACCTTAACATTTTCTACTAACTAATTTTCTGGAATACACATAAGTAGGCGACAAAAGCATAGTAAACTCTCTGGGGTGTTCTTACCCTACCCTCAAATCTACCCTTCTCTCTGCTAACACAGTAGTTACATGTCCGGCTCTGTCATAAAAACCTGCACCGTGTGTTTCTTCATTCTCTCTCTCGCTCCCACAATAATCCATAAAAATATAGTAAATTTTGGGCCATCCATCCAATGGGGTGTTAGTGTTAGTAGATGTAGATGTAGATGGCTACCACCTGCCCACATGGCGTATTCATAATTAAGAGTCAAAAGGTTCAGGAAAGTAGGTAGGAGGAGGCAACATTGTTGGTCAACATTTAATTATGCATTCTGTTTGTCTCTTTGTCAGGTTATCTGGCCTGGAGAATGGCCTGTTGGGTCTCAGCTCGCGCATCAATGCCGTGATGTGGTCACGGGCCGTGACCGAAATTGAGAATGTGGACATTGTGTGCTTTGGCCATTTGTTATACGAAATGTGCACGGGCCAAGAGTTGACCACACCGAAACCGTCCATGCGGGTGCTGGAAATGGAGCTGCAGCATTATCCACAAATTGGCCAGGTGGGTAACAGCAACACCTCGAGACCAACTACTGACACATTTTTCATATTGACAGATTCTGGAAATATTAGGTTTAATCTTTGAACCGCCTAGCGGTGTTTGCCCCTCCGTTGAGGACCTAGTCCTGTGCGATCTATTTCGCAGCATCGATTTACGCGAGCTACGTGGTCCCTGTTTTAGTGTAAGTTGTGCAATTGATGCTTCCAACTAACTGAGGATCTAATTGAAGCTACTTTAATTGCAGACAATTAAGCCGAGCCTCAGTCGTTCTACGTTGAATCTGCTGCATGCGGTTAAGAAGCGTCAATGTGCTTCATTGGGTAACTCCTTCAGCGAAGCCAGTTCACCATGTACACCGCCCTCAACGCCACATGATCGACGCACTGGGTAAGTTTTGAAGCTTCATTGTTTCTGTCAAACCATAAAATTTGAAAAGCAAATGAAAGCCACTCACTCACCCACTCAACACTCAATTCGATTCACTCACATAATCACCACTTCACACAATACTTTATACACAATACCACACTCTTCATGCGGTGGGTCATCGTTGCGACTGCTGGTTAGGCCTTATTTTAGGTTTGGGGGAAAGGGATATGTCTTGTATGCACTTGAAGTTAAAGTGGCGGTGTGTGTAACTAAATTTAGTTAATCGTCGCATGAAATACATTTTCGTATATGGAACCTAACTGCTGCTAAGTCATTTGGCTGTGATCATTTAGAGCATATTTCTTTAAGTATTCAAACTCTGTTATCGGATACTCTTTTCTAATATGAAGAATCATGGTCCTTTTCCTGTTAACTGGCTTATGAATAAAACTTTTTTTTCAGAAAAATGTTCTTATGCGATTGAATAAGAAAATGAACCACTTTGAACTAACAAATTCTGTGATAAATGTGGCCAAAAAAAACACTTTTTATACACTTGCAAAGGTAGACTGTATCGGCGTCCATTATTGTGTGAAAACTTTTTCTTTCCATTTATTTCGGGAAAATCCTCACGGAAATATCATTGGCGCCCGAGCAGGGACCCCCTTTGTAAACCTTTTAAGAGCAGGAAAATATCCTCATTAAGTTTCACTTGAACAAAAATGAATAAAAAAAAGTACTTTTTTGTTGTTCAAAGGTTATCATGACATTATAATGAGGGTCTAAGAAGTCGTTTTTCAATTTTACAATACAAAAGTTTTGCTAAGCCAGACTCTTTTTTTTGAAAACTTACGATGTAACCAAATTGCGGAAAAGTCTCCCAAATCTAAGTGCCAGCTTTACAGTCCACTCAGAACGTAAAAGTCCCCCAAAGTCCCATTTCGGTTCCAAAAATATCGGTATTTGTAATGATTTGTAATCGGTTCTCTTCGGTATACGGTTCCGGTTTGGGTTCCGATTTGATTCCCTGATTTAAACACCAAATTTGGTACATTTGGTACATACAGATGGTACATTCAGTGCAATACAAGAGCAATTCCTGCTCTGAATTCGGAACCTAATCAAAGCGCCTGGTTTCATTCCTAGTGTTTAGCTTGTATGAGACTAAGGGCATTCCTATTAAGCTCTTCTCCGGGAGAAGCTGAATGGTAGTACCCTGTCTTGCCAGTTTGTCGGTGCCCAGATAAGGTGGATACGAAGATGCTGATCGATCGCATTTAAGAATCTACGGCATTCCGTGAGCGTCTTGGCGTTATTGGTGTATGAGACAAGAGCCCTTAAGGCTGCTTGACTATCTTTTATTTGTTCTAGGGGGGAAAGCATTGAAAGACTTAAAGTGTGGGACTTGGAGTTCCTATTCTCCGATTCCCTCTCGCGTTACCACCACTAAGTATTACTTCACAAGGGGGAGATGGCATGAAATCCTCAAGTATATCCATGTGTAGGATTTGTATTTAAATTGCTCTATCTTTCAGCGCGACTCAAGTTCTTGATGATTTCTGCGGCCATGGTGCAAATTGCATTCTAATTGTTTTGCGAGCTTAGTAGAATATCCATCAAGTCAACGACTGTGAATGGTCTCCCAATGCCTAGGCTTAACTCTTCCCGTTCTGCAGACAATCTCGGACAGACAAAAAAGACATGCTCTGCGTCTTCTATGGACCCCGCACAGTGTGTGCAAAACGGATTCGTCTCGTGCTTTAACCTATAAACCTATTTAAAGCAGCCGTTTCCCGTTAGTAACTGGGTCAAATAGAAGTCGATTTGTCCGTGTTTTCTATCAATCTCCTTGTCCAGCTGCCATTGGTTGTAGATATCCACCTCGTCTGCCAATGTTCCATCGTAGATTCCCGTCGCGATTCGTCTGTGGGAGGGCTTCTACTTTCTGTCGCAAGTAGGTCAAGGGGGATCATTCCAGCGAGAACCAGTGCTGCGTCCTCTGACACTGTTCGGAAGCTACTTATCACTCGGAGGGCACATCTTCTGTACGCGCCCTTGCAGCCACGGCTGTAAGAAGCGACCGCCATCGCAGGGGCCCATATTGGCGTTGCATATAAAATAATTGACCTGACCACATTGCAGATCAGCCATCTGCTTCGCTGTCGAGGTCCGCCAATGTTCGCCATTATACCGGTTAATGCATTAATGGCTTCAACGGCCTTCTCTTCTACGTACTCCAGGTGGCTTTTGAAATTAAGTCTATGGTCTAGCATTACACCCAAGTATTTTATGGCCTCCTTCGATCTCTTCTCAGTCTCTACGCGTTTTCTACTGCTTATGAGGACAGACTCGGTTTTGTGGGGAGCCAAGCTTAGCCCATTTGCATCGAGCCATTCGGTGACTAGTAACACAGTCTCCGTGGTTTTAGCTTCGACGTCGCTGCTTGACTATCTGAGTAATTGTATATGTTCCCATTCGATCATGAATATGCTTAGGTATTTGGCGGCCTCCTGGATGTCCACCAACTCTGCTTGGTACACACTGCAATGATCTGGGAGCCGGAATGAGATTTCCATATTTAGGTTGGTGGAGAAAACTCCCCCTCCTACTTTGTCATCGTATAGATATTGATGGCATTTGCTCCCAGTAGCGTCTACTAGGGATATTGACGTCATACAGTTTCTGGAATGACGTTGTGGTGTATACAATAGTCTGTAATGGCGGGAACCGCGTTTTGACGATTTGGTAAAGTTCAGTGTCCTGAGTTACCCGCGTTCCAGGCTTTAGACTCTCTTAATCTTAGGGCAGTAATGCCAGCTTACTGTTTAGACATCAAGTCTAGAGGAAGAAGATGAAATATTGTGTTTAGTGCTTCCGTTGGGGTAGTTCGCAGGGCGCCTTTCATTCATATTTCAGCACTTCTCTGTACTTTGTGTAAAGTGCTCAGGACTGACGGTTTCCCGAGTGCTGATGATATCTAAGGTTTTGGTTTTTGGAAAGTCCTACTGAGCAGTAGGAAGGTATAAGACTCAGCAGTTCTTAAAGCAGGGTTTGTCAAGAAGAGCGAGGCCAAAAAGTGAGAGAGTAATTAAAAAAATTAGCTCTGACTTGCTTCTTTGACCTCTAAACAGCTACTGAAAAGCTGTTTACTCTCTTAGCAATAGCTGTTGGTGTGAATAGCGAAATGGCCAGGCGTGACCATCGCTGGTTAAAAGTAAATGGTTACCAAAGCTTTTACACACCCGATCACCTTCACCAGCTACTGGCGTTGGCTGTGAAGTAACTAGCTTTGAAAAAGCAAAAATTCTCTAACTATTGCCGTTCGGATTCGGCGTTAAACTGTAGGTCCCTTTCTCTTGTGCGAAAAATTATAAGCACACACGCCAAGAGATTGAGAGAAGCTTGGCCCTGGCCCTCCTGGAGGTGCTGTTTGAGCCAATTTTACTTTTACTTTACCACAGGTATTGAGTTTTTTGTAAAATGGAAATATTCTCCAGTCTTTTTCATATATTTGGTGAATTGAAATTTTTGGGTTAGGAACACTTAAAAATTTCAGCTTTAAGGGGGGATTCTCCATGTAGAGGCTGTTTTTTAGACCTTTTTTATTGTGTTACAAACAAATTAAAGTACAACAACAAAATTTTTCTGCTTCGTTATGAGGGCTGTTCAAAAAGTTCTCGGCCGTCAAAGTGTGGGGGTCCAACAAAAGGTATAGTGCTGGCGGCCACGATTTCTCGTCTCCAGGTTATCTGAAATGAGAAGTAAAAACTGGGTTATAATCAGTATAGATATCATTCTGGTGTGACCCACGAAAAAAATTTTGTGATTTTTAATAAAAATTTTTTATACCCTTGTAGAGGGTATATTAAAATTGTTCGGATGTTCGTAACGCATAGAAGGAAGCATCTCCGAACACATAAAGTTTATATATTTTTGATCAGCATGACGAGCTGAGTTGATATAGCCATGTCCGTCCTTCTGTCCGTCCGTCTGTTTCTATGCTGTCTTCTCCTTCAGTTTTAAAGCTATCGTCACCAAACTTTGCACGAAGTTTTTTGGTACAAATATGCTGCACATTTGTCGGAACCGGCCGGATCGGATGACTATAGCATATAGCTGCCATAGGAACGATCGTCGAAAAACTAGTTTTAGTAAGAAAAACTTTTTTGTTTTCAATGCAAACGCCCACAATCCTCGTATTTATAAGTTTTCTATGCTTTTACACAATTCCACCAAGTTTTATGAAAATCGGCCATTTATATAGTATAGCTGCCATACAAAAGATATGTCTGAAAAAGAGTCTTAGTAGAAAAAACTTTTTTGGTTTTAATGCTATCGCTCCCAAACTTGTCATTGATGAATAATATATGCTACCACACAATTCTGCCAAGTTTGATTCAAATCGGATGACTATAGCATATAGCTGCCATAGAAACGATCGGTCGAAAAAGTAGTTCTAGTGAGAAAAACTATTTTGCTTGCAATGGCAACGTTTTTTTTAGTTTCCAATTATGAATATTATCAGTTTCCACACAATTTTGGGAAGTTTGGTAAAAATCGGACGAATATATCGTACAGCTGCCATATAACAAACTGGCAAGCAAATGGTCAAAGTAATGGCGCCATCTATAGCCGAGTTTGTTTTGTTGTTTTGAAAGTTACCAAAAATATTAGAGATATCAGTCGGCGATGCCAGCTGCATATAGCGGACCTTGCTCATCTTCAAAAAACAGTTTTCAGCAGCAGCTCTCTCTGATCTGTGTGCCATTCTGCCTTCTTATATCGTTTGCTCGCTTTCGGCTCACGCAGCCTGAGCACTGTGTAGGATAGTCTTCGATAACTATCGATTAATAATCGATATCGATCTGAGGCGACAACATGTTACCATTCAAATTCAAGAACCAGCCGTTATTTCTCAGCTTTATTTACTCAATAATGCCTCGTTTTAGCGAGGACATTGTTCGACATCTAAAGAATTTCGAATTTCAAAAAAACCTTTTAGAGCGATATTCTCCAATATTCAAGCTATAAAAAAATGCAAAAAAAAAAAATCGAAAAAAAAATGTTGCACATGGAGAATCCCCCCTGAAGCCCTGAGATAAAATGAGGTTGGGCGCTTTTCTTTCTCCATACCGTCTCGCTTAATTCCATGAGTATCCATTAGCAGTTTGAGTAACTAACAAGAAACACACACACACACTCGCGCGCACACACAATGAAGAGAAACTCACACAAAAGTGTACAAAATGCAGTCATAAAAATGGCTCATATGTATGTATGTGTGAGTGCGTGTGTGTTTGCTACACCTGTCCACTTAGCCGTCTGTTAATTATGGCCATATTCTGGCCTCATTTTGCATACAAGACCGGATTAGGATTAAGTAACAACAACAACTAAAAGTGAAGAGGAACAAGTGCGCTTAAAATCCTGCTCTCATCCCTTGCCTCATGTAAAATTAAGCAAACTCTCAGTGTAAATTATTCCTACAACTGCCTTAACTAAAAATAATATAAATATTTAAACAAAAACGCATGACTTATTTAACAAAACAAAAAAAACAATTTATGTAGTTGAGGATTTTTTCGACTAAAGTAAATTTTGTTTGTTTTTTTTTCGTATGCCACATTTTACTCTCTCTTCCTCTCTACCAAACTCTCTCTCTCTCTCTCTCTGTCTGTCTTATGCGTGTGTGTGTGTGTGTGCCCCGCGCCTTAGTGTTGCGATCCCTACCAGAATACCGTTACACCAATCTTCTCATCATTTATACATAGACACATACCGTTCAGCTCTTGAATGTATCTCAACGTTCATTTTTGTTTATCTAACATATGTCTGTGTTTTGTTTTTGATTTACAAACTTTTGCATTTCTGCATTTGTTTATTTACATAACCCGTTTCGACTAAATTAAAACAACAACAACAATCGACAACGACAACAACAACAACAACTACTACAACTACAACAACAACTACAGTGTTCCACCTGCGCCCTATGAAGTCTTTCGTATGTACTAAACCAACCAAACGAAGCAACAGCGAAACCAAAAACCACAACAACAACAAAAAAACCCCCCTAAACATCTTTCACAAAAAATTTAAGTTAAAAATCGTGTGTAAAAAACAAAAATAAAAAACCATCCTGAAAATTATCACCACAAATTTTTGTACTAAAATGCAATTTTTGTATTCCCCTCCAAATAAAACTGAAAGCAAATAAATTTGTTTTAAAAAAAGAAAAAAAAAAACGTGGTAAGTGGCAAATTTTTGTACCACCAACCACTAACACCGCTACCAACAACACCACCAACACCAACACCACACCCACCCCACCAAATTCAATTAAAACCACCGCCAATTGCAGCCAATTTTATGCTTTTATTTACAACTTTTTGTTTTTGTTTATGCATTCGTATAATTTTGTATTATTGTGCTTGCCAATTCGATTGCATTGCGACGACCACACTTTTTGTTTAGTTTCTTAATTGCATGCATAATTTATGTAGTTGCTGTGTATTCGTAGTTGTATTTTTGTACTAGATCATAATGAATAAGGCTTATGCATTAAACTAAGTTGAACAATTTCAATTTACCTAAAAGGTGCACTGTGTATCGACAGTATTTTTTAGTCATTAAGTCAGACTCACGTATTTAGCTTAATTATGCCAAATATGAAACTAATACAAAATTGAGACTGCCAACCGGGATAGCTCAGGTTCGGCTCAGGTTTATTGGATCCTAAAAACCAAACTTAAAGGCCTCAATAGTCCAGTCAAATTAGGGTTTCATCTCGGAATTTGATATAATAAGCTGGAAACTTCTGTACACCTTTGTTTTGGCGTTCTAAACGTCAAATAGTAAATTAAGTGACCCATTTCTACTGAAACTATTTTAAAGTGTAGTTCGGACTGGTGATCTCAAAAATCAATTTCAAAAAATTTTTAATGGCACCGTTTTTTAAATACGAATTTTTGTTATTCTCACATTTTATGCCACATTCATATTGGTCAGATGATGTCAAGCAAGATATGAATCGAAAGGTCATAAAATTGTCAATAATAACGTAGAACATTATTTTCAAATCGATTTAGAAGTTTGATAACAATGACCAAAAATATTTTTAAAAAATCAATTTCTTGCTCTAAAATGCAAGAAATTTCATTTTTAATCGCCTAGGAAAAATGTAAAAAAATCCAAAAAAATTATTTTTATTCTTTTGACTTAAGAATTGCACTTCTACAAAGGTTATAAGGTATTGATAAAGAAAATCAATGAATAAATATTGTAGCTGGATCAATTTAAGTGAAGGAACTAACTGTCAAATTTGAGTATTTTAAGTTTTTAGAAAATTTTTTTTTTTCCATTTTCTTAGTCTTTTGGTCAATACAAGAATTGGTCGAATAGCTAGATCAGAAAAAAAATTCCAGAACAGATCAAAGTCAAATCAAATGAAAATTTATTGTTAAAAAATCTCAAAAACACCACTATTTCAGCACTTAATTGGTCACAGCTCTTGTATTTATTTATAGATTTTGTTCATCGATATCTTATTTTCTTCGAAGAAGTGCGCTTCTTAAGTAGAAAAAATAAGAATAGTTTTTTTGAATTTTTTAATATATTTCCTAGGCGTTTCGAAACGAAATAAATTGCGTTTTCGAGCAAAAAATAAATTTTTTTGAAATTTTTTGTATTATTATTCAAACTACTAAACCGATTTGAAAATAGTGTTTTGTGCGATTATTGACCATTCAATAACTTTTCGATTCATATCTTGATTGACTCCCTCTGACCATTATGAATTGAGATATGGCATAAAATGTAAGTGCACCTATCGAAAAAATGAAAAAAAATTCATATTTAAAAAACGTTGCCATGAAAAAATTTTTGAAATCGATTTTTGAGATCACCAATCTAAATTACACTTAAAAATAGTTTCAATTGGAATGGGTCTTTTTGGCTGTAAACTAGTGTAATTAGTATTATTCATTACACAGTGCCACAAAATTAAACTTTTTTAATGCCTGGGAACGGGACCAATTAATTATGAAACTGGAGGCATAAGGGAGCAACACCTCATACCCAGTTTTTCTTGATCACGTCAAGTTCGCGTTCAATGGGCACATTCATACTAGCAAAACACAGCTACAACATTTGTTGCTGGTTAAAAAAAGGTGAGAGCTAAAATTTTGGAAAATTCACAAAAGATGAAGGGAGTCACCACAATTGTTATACTAAATTCCCGCTATCAATGGAGAAGTCGTTAGTACCCCACCCATAGAGTTCTAGCTTAGAAAATGAAATTAATGGAAAACCACTCGATAGAATTTTGTAAGATTTTAAATATATTGAGATGCTGACCAATAAAATGTGTCCTTAAGAGATGGTAACATGAATCGAAAAACCGCGATAGTGGGTATCACATTTGACAGCACCCATTATCGAGTCCATATAGGCCATAAACTAAAGATAAAAATAGACCGAACTGCGTTTGATGGGTATCGCGGGCTATGGGTATCTTTGTACAAGCAACATTTGGGTATCAGGAGATTCTACAAAATTATGAAATTAATCCTTTGATTAAAATTCGTCAAATGCACTAAGAAAAAGCAAAATTCTGTCGAAAAATGTCTTAGGTGAGCAAACCGCGATACGCTAAGTTGCCTTCAACTGATTCAAATGAAATTACCTGTTTCTCTACTCATAAGATTAATTCCATAATTTTGGTGAAGCTGATTTAGCCTAAATGGCCAATATTGCTCTAAGGCAGTTGCTAGTATAAAAATGCCTATAAACCGCGAACCAACCGCGGCTTCATTGGTAAAACTGAAAACGCAGTTCGGTCTATTTTTATACCCTTGCAAAGGGTATTATAATTTTGCCCAGAAGTTTGCAACGCATAGAAATATTCATTTCCGACCCCATAAACTATATATATTCTTGATCAGGGCGACGAGCTAAGTCGATTGA